>CM070778.1:222458-350612 GCA_036346955.1 Dipus sagitta | reverse complement strand
TTCGTTCATTTCGCACAATCAGGATAAGAGAACAGAAACAAACAATAGTTTATGTGAAACAATTAAGGTAAGTTTCTTCATTGTACTTCGCTCCATCGGATAAGACAACAGAATACAAACAGTAAATTTGTGTTGAAATAAGTAACATAAGTCTGTTTGTTCTACTTTTGCTCAAACAGAGTAAGGACAACAGAACCAAACAGTAGCTCATGTGAAACAAGTAAGGTAAGTTTGTTCGCTCTACTTCTCTCCATCAGGATAAGACAGCAGAAACAAACAGTAGTTCATGTGAAAGAACTAAGTTAAGTTTGTTCCTTCTACTGAGCTCCATCAGGATAAGAAAACAGAAACAAACAGTAATTTGTGTGAAATAAGTAACATAAGTTTGTTTGTTCTACTTCGCTGCAACAGAGTAAGACAACAGAACCAAACATTAGTTTATGTGAAACAAGTAAGGTATGTTTGTTCGGTCTACTTCGTTCCATCAGGAGAAGACAACAGAAACAAACAGTAGTTTATGTGAAGCAAGTAACATAAGTTTGTTTGTTGTACTTCGCTCCAAAGAGTAAGAAAACAGAACCAAACAGTAGCTTCTGTGAATCAAGTAAGGTAAGTTTGTTCGTTCTACTTCGCTCCATAAGGATAAGACAACAGAAACAAACAGTAGTTTATGTGAAGCAAGTAAGGTCAGTTTGTTCATTGTACTTTGCTCCATCAGGATAAGAGAACAGAAACAAACAGTAATGTGTGTGAAATAAGTAACATAAGTTTGTTCTACTTTGCTCCAACAGAGTAAGACTACAGAATCAAACAGTAGTTTATGTGAAACAAGTAATGTAAGTTCGCTCGCTCTACTTCGCTCCATCAGGATAAGACAACAGAAACAAACAGTAATTTGTATGAGATAAGGAAAATACGTTTGTTTGTTCTACTTCGCTGCAACAGAGTTAGACCACAGAACCAAACAGTAGTATATGTGAAACAAGTAAGGTAAGTTGTTTGTTCTACTTCCCTCCATCAGGATGAGACAACAGAAAGAAACAGTAGTTCATGTGAAACAAGTAAGTTAAGTTTGTTCATTGTACTTCGCTCCATCATGATGATACAACAGAAACAAACATAGTTCATGTGAAACAAGTAAGGTATGTTTGTTCATTGTACTTCGCTCCATCAGGATGAGACAACAGAAACAAACCGTAGTTTATGTGAAACAAGTGAGGGAAGTTTGTTCATCGTACTTCGCTCCAACAAGCTAAGATAACAGAACTAAACAGTACTTAATGTGAAACAAGTAAGGTAAGGTTGTTCGCTCTACTTCTCTCCATCAGGTTAAGACAGCAGAAACAAACCTAGTTTCATGTGAAAGATCTAAGTTAAAATTGTTCCTTCTAATTAGCTCCATCAGAATAAGACAACAAAACAAAACCGTAATTTGTGTGTGAAATAAGTAACATAAGTTTGTTTGTTCTACTTCGCTGCAACAGAGTAAGACAACAGAACCAAACAGTAGTTTATGTGAAACAAGTAAGGTAGGTTTGTTCGGTCTACTTCGCTCCATCAGGAAAAGACAACAGAAACAAACCGTAGTTTATGTGAAGCAAGTAACATAAGTTTGTTTGTTCTACTTCGCTCCAGAGAGTAAGACAACAGAACCAAACAGTAGCTTATGTGAATCAAGTAAGGTAAGTTTGTTCATTCTACTTCGCTCCAAACGGATAGACAACAGAAACAAACAGTAGTTTATGTGAAACAAGTAAGGTAAGTTTGTTCATTGTACTTTGCTCCATCAGGATAAGACAACAGAAACAAACAGTAATGTGTGTGAAATAAGTAACATAAGTTTGTTCTACTTCGCTCCAACAGAGTTAGACCACAGAACCAAACAGTAGTATATGTGAAACAAGTAAGGTAAGCTTGTTCGTTCTACTTCACTCCATCAGGATAAGACAACAGAAACAAACAGTAGATTATGTGAAACAAGTAAGGTAAGTTTGTTCATTGTACTTCGCTCCATCAGGATAAGACAACAGAAACAAACAGTAGTTTATGTGAAAAAAGTACGGTAAGTTTGTTCGTTCCACTTCGCTCCATCAGGATAAGACAACAGAAACAAACAGTAATCTGTGTGAAATAAGTAACATAAGTTTGTTTGTTCTACTTGGCTCCAACAGAGTAAGACCACAGAACCAAACAGTAGTTTATGTGAAATAAGCAAGGTAAGTTTGTTCATTGTACTTCGCTCCATCAGGATAGGAAAACAGAAACAAACAGTCGTTTATGTGAAATAAGTAACATAAGTTTGTTTGTTATACTCCACTCAAACAGGCTAAGATAACAGAACTAAACAGTACTTTGTGTGAAACCAGTGAGGTAAGTTTGTTCGTTCTACTTCGCTCCATCAGTATATGACAACAGCAAAAACAGTAGTACATGTGAAACAAGAAAGGTAAGTTTGTTCCTTCTACTTAGCTGCATGAGGATGAGACAAAGGAAACAAATAGCAATTTGTGTGAAATAAGGAATATAAATTTGTTTGTTCTACTTCGCTGCAACAGAGTAAGACAACAGAACCAAACAGTAGTTTATGTGAAACAAGTAAGGTAAGTTTGTTCATTCTACTTCGCTCCATCAGGATAAGACAACAGAAACAAACAGTACTTTATGTGAAACTAGTAACGTAAGTTTGTTCATTCTTCTTCGCTCCATCAGGATAAGACTACAGAATCAAAGAGTAATCTGTTTGAAATAAGTAACATAAGTTTGTTTGTTCTACTTCGCTCCAAAAAAGAGGAAGACAACAGAACCATACAGTATTTTATGTGAAATAAGTAAGGTAATTTTATTCGTTCTACTTCGCTCCATCAGGATAAGACAACAGAAACAAACACTAGTTTATGTGAAACAAGTAAGGTAAGTTTGTTCATTGTCCTTCGCTCCATGATGATAAGCCAACAGAAAGAAAACAGTAATTTGTGTGAAATAATGAACATAAATTTGATTGTTCTGTTTCGCTGCAACAGAGTAAGAAAACAGAATCAAACAGTAGCTCATGAGAAACAGGAAAGATAACTTTGTTCGTTCTACTGCGCTCGATCAGGATAACACAACTGAAACAAGCAGTAGTTTATGTGAAACAAGTAGGGTAAGTTTGTACGTTCTACTTCACTCCATCAGGATAAGACAACAGAAACGAACAGTAATCTGTGTGAAATAAATAACATAAATTTGTTTGTTCCACATCGATCGAACAGAGTAAGACAACAGAATCAAACAGTAGTTTATGTGAAACAAGTAATGTAAGTTTGTTCGAACAACTTTGCTCCATCAGGACAAGACAACAGAACCAAACAGTAGTTTATCTGAAACAAATAAGGTACGTTTGTTCGTTCTACTTCACTCCATCAGTAAAAGACAACAGAAACAAACAATAGGTTATGTGAAACAAGTAACGTAAGTTTGTTCATTGTACTTCGCTCCATCAGAAAAGACAACAGAAACAAAGAGTAGTTTATGTGAAACAAGTAAGGTAAGTTTGTTCAGTGTACTTCGCTCCATCAGGATGAGAAAACAGAAAGAAACAGTAAGTTGTGTGAAATAAGTAACATAAGTTTGTTCGTTGTACTTCGCTCCATCGGATGAGACAACAGAAACAAACCGTAGTTTATGTGAAACAAGTGAGGGAAGTTTGTTCATCTTACTTCGCTCCAACAAGCTAAGATAACAGAACTAAACAGTACTCTGTGTGAAACAAGTAAGGTATGTTTGTTCACTCTACTTCTCTCCATCAGGTTAAGACAGCAGAAACAAACAGTAGTTCATGTGAAAGAACTAAGTTAAGTTTGTTCCTTCTACTTAGCTCCATCAGGATAAGACAACAGAAACAAACAGTAATTTGTGTGAAATAAGTAACATAAGTTTGTTTTGTTCTACTTCGCTTGCAACAGAGTAAGACAACAGAACCAAACAGTAGTTTATGTGAAACAAGTAAGGTATGTTTGTTCGTTCTACTTCGCTCCATCAGGATAAGACAACAGAAACAAACAGTAGTTTATGTGAAGCAAGTAATGTATGTTTGTTCGTTCTACTTCCCTCCATCAGGATAAGACAACAGAAACAAACAGTAGTTTATGTGAAACAAGTAATTTAATTTTGTGCATTGTACTTCGATGCATCAGAATAAGACAACAGAAACAAACAGTAGTTTATGTGAAACAAGTAAAGTAAGTTTGTTCGTTCTACTTAGCTCCATCAGGATAAGACAACAGAAACAAACAGTAATTTGTGTGAAATAAGTAACATAAGTTTGTTTGTTCTACTTCGCTGCAACAGAGTAAGACAACAGAACCAAACAGTAGTATATGTGAAACAAGTAAGGTAAGCTTGTTCGTTCTACTTCACCCCATCAGGATAAGACAACAGAAACAAACAGTAGATTATGTGAAACAAGTAAGGTAAGTTTGTTCATTGTACTTCGCTCCATCAGGAAAGACAACAGAAACAAAGAGTAGTTTATTTGAAACAAGTAAGGTAAGTTTGTTCATTGAACTTCGCTCCATCAGGATAAGACAACAGAAACAAACAGTAAGTTGTGTGAAATAAATAACATAAGTTTGTTCGTTCTACTTTGCTCCATCAGGATCAGACAACAGAAACAAACAGTAATCTGTGTGAAATAAGTAACATAAGTTTGTTTGTTATACTCCAACACAACAGGCTACGATAACAGAACTAAACAGCACTTTGTGTGAAACCAGTAAGGTAAGTTTGTTCGTTCTACTTCTCTCCATCAGGATATGACAACAGCAACAAACAGTAGTTCATGTGAAAAAAGTAAGGTAAGTTTGTTCCTTCTACTTAGCTGCATGAGGATGAGATAAAGGAAACAAATAGCAATTTGTGTGAAATAAGGAACATAAATTTGTTTGTTCTACTTCGCTGCAATAGAGTAAGACAACAGAACCAAACCGTAGTTTATGTGAAACAAGAAAGGTAAATTTGTTCATTCTACTTCGCTCCATCAGGATAAGACAACAGAAACAAACTGTAGTTTATGTGAGACAAGTAATGTAAGTTTGTTTGTTCTACTTCGCTCCAACAGAGTGAGACAACAGAACCAAACAGTAATTTATGTGAAACAAGTAAGGTAAGTTTGTTCGTTCTACTTCACCCCACCAGGATAAGACAACAGAAACAAACAGTACTTTATGTGAAACTAATAAAGTAAGTTTGTTCATTCTTCTTTGCTACATCAGGATAAGACAACAGAATCAAAATGTAATCTGTGTGAAATAAGTAACATAAGTCTGTTTGTTCTACTTCGCTCAAAAAAGAGGAAGCAAACAGAACCAACAGTATTTTACGCGAAACAAGTTAGGTAAGTTTGTTCATTGTACTTCGCTCCATCAGGATAAGACAACAGAAACGAACAGTAATCTGTGTGAAATAAGTAACATAAATTTGTTTGTTCTACATCGATCGAACAGAGAAAGACAACAGAATCAAACTGTAGTTTATGTGAAACAAGTAATGTAAGTTTGTTTGTTCTACTTTGCTCCATCAGAAAAGACAACAGAAACAAAGAGTAGTTTATGTGAAACAAGTAAGGTAAGTTTGTTCATTGTACTTCACTCCATCAGGATGAGACAGGAGAAAGAAACAATAAGTTGTGTGAAATGAGTAACATAAGTTTGTTCGTTCTACTTCGCTCCACCAGGATAACACAACAGAAACAAACAGTAGTTTATGTGAAACAAGTAAGGTAAGTTTGTTCGTTCTACTTCGCTTCATCAGGATAAGACAACAGAAACAAACAGTAATCTGTGTGAAATAAGTAACATAAGTTAGTTTGCTCTACTTCGCTCCAACAGAGTAAGACAACGGAATCAAACAGTAGTATATGTGAAACAAGTAACTTAAGTTCGTTCATTCTACTTCGACTCCATCAAGATAAGACAACAGAAACAAAGAGTAGTTTATGTGAAACAAGTAAGGTAAGTTTGTTCATTGTACTTCGATGCATCAGAATAAGACAACAGAAACAAACAGTAATTTGTGTGAGTTAAGTAAGATAAGTTTGTTTCTTGTACTTCGCTCAAACAGAGTAAGACCACAGAAGCAAACAGTAGTTTATGTGAAACAAGGAAGGTAAGTTTGTTCATTGTACTTCGCTCCATCAGGATAAGAGAACAGAAACAAACAGTCGTTTATGTGAAATAAGTAACATATGTTTGTTTGTTATACTCCGCTCCAACAGGCTAAGATAACAGAACTAAACAGTACTTTGTGTGAAACCAGTAAGGTAAGTTTCTTCGTTCTACTTCGCTCCATCAGGATATGACAACAGGAACAAACAGTAGTTCATGTGAAACAAGTAAGGTAAATTTGTTCCTTCTACTTGGCTGCATCAGGATGAGACAAAGGAAACAAACAGTAATTTGTGTGAAATAAGGAACATAAATTTGTTTGTTCTACTTCGCTGCAACAGAGTAAGACAACAGAACCAAACAGTAGTTTATGTGAAACAAGTAATATAAGTTTGTTTGTTATACTCCGCTCCAACAGGCTAAGATAACAGAACCAAACAGTACTTTGTGTGAAACAAGCAAGGTAAGTTTGTTCATTGTACTTCACTCCATCAGGATAAGACAACACAAATAAACAGTAGTTTATGTGAAACAAGTAAGGTAAGTTTGTTCACTGTACCTCGCTCCATCAGGATAAGACAACAGAAACAAACAGTACTTTATGTGAAACCAGTAAGGAAAGTTTGTTCATTCAACTTCGCTCCATCAGTATAAGACAACAGAAACAAACAGTAGTTTATGTGAGACAAGTAACATAAGTTTGTTTGTTCTAATTCGCTCCAACATAGTAAGACAACAGAACCAAACAGTAGTTTATGCGAAACAAGTAAGGAAAGTTTGTTCTTTCTAGTTCGCACCATTAGTATAAGACAACAGAAACAAACAGTAGTTTATGTAAAACAAGTAAGGTAATTTTGTTCGTTCTACTTCGCTCCATCAGGAAAAGACAACAGAAACAAACAGTACTTAATGTGAAACTAGTAAGGTAAGTTTGTTCACTGTACTTCGCTCCATCAGGATAAGACAACAGAAACAAACAGTAATTTATGTGAAACAAATAAGGTAAGTTTATTCATTCTTCCTCGCTCCATCAGGATAAGGCAACAGAAACAAACAGTAATCTGTGTGAAATAAGTAACGTTAAAGGGTTTTTTTGTTCTACTTCGCTCCAAAAGAGGAAGACAACAGAACCAAACAGTATTTTATGTGAAATAAGTAAGGTAATTTTGTTCGTTCTACTTCACTCCAACAGGATAAGACAACAGAAACAAACAGTAGTTTATGTGAAACAAGTTAGGTAAGTTTGTTCATTGTACTTTGTCCATGACGATAAACCAACAGAAAGAAACAGTAATTTGTGTGAAATAAGTAACATAAATTTGTTTGTTCTGTTTCGCTGCAACAGAGTAAGAAAACAGAATCAAACAGCAGCTCATGTGAAACAGGAAAGGTAAGTTTGTTCGTACTACTTCACTCCATCCGGATAAGACAACTGAAACAAACAGTAGTTTATGTGAAACAAGTAAGGTAAGTTTGTTCGTTGTACTTCGCTCCATCACGACAAGACAACAGAAACGAACAGCAATCGGTGTGAAATAAGTAACATAAATTTGTTTGTTCCACATCGATCGAACAGAGTAAGACAACAGAATCAAAGAGTAGTTTATGTGAAACAAGAAAGGTAACTTTGGTCATTGTACTTCGCTCCATCAGAAAAGACAACAGAAACAAAGAGTAGTTTATGTGAAACCAGTAAGGTAAGTTTGTTCATTGTACCTCGCTCCATCAGGATAAGAAAACAGAAAGAAACAGTAAGTTGTGTGAAATAAGTAACATAAGTTTGTTCGTTCTACTTCACTCCATCAGGATAAGACAACAGAAACAAACAGTAGTTTATGTGAAACAAGTAAGGTAAGTTTGTTCATTCTACTTCGCTTCATCAGGATAAGAAAACAGAAACAAACAGTAATCTGTGTGAAATAAGTAACATAAGTTTGTTTGTTCTACGTCGCTCCATCAGGATAAGACAACAGAACCAAACCAGTAGTTTATGTGAAACAAGTACGTAAGTTCGGTTCTTCTACTTGGACTCCATCAAGATAAGACAACAGAAACAAAGAGTAGTTTATGTGAAACAAGTAAGGTAAGTTTGTTCATTGTACTTCGATGCATCAGAATAAGACAACAGAAACAAACAGTAATTTGTGTGAGATAAGTAACATAAGTTGTTTGTTTTACTTCGCTCCAACAGAGTAAGACCACAGAACCAAACAGTAGTTTATGTGAAACAAGCAAGGTAAGTTTGTTCATTTTACTTCGCTCCATCAGGATAAGAAAACAGAAACAAACAGTCGTTTATGTGAAATAAGTAACATAAGTTTGTTTGTTATACTCCGCTCCAACAGGCTAAGATAACAGAACTAAACAGTACTTTGTGTGAAACCAGTAAGGTAAGTTTGTTCGTTCTACTTCGCTCCATCAGTATATGACAACAGCAACGAACAGTAGTTCCTGTGAAACAAGTAAGGTAGTTTGTTCCTTCTACTTAGCTGCAACACGATGAGACAAAGAAAACAAACAGTAATTTGTGTGAAATAAGGAACATAAATTTGTTTGTTCTACTTCGCTGCAACAGAGTAAGACAAGAGAACCAAACAGTAGTTTATGTGAAACAAGTAAGGTACGTTTGTTCATTCTACTTCGCTCCATCAGTATAAGACAACAGAAACAAACAGTAGTTTATGTGAGACAAGTAACATAAGTTTGTTTGTTCTACTTCGCTCCAACAGAGTAAGACAACAGAAACAAACAATAGTTTATCTAAAACAAGTAAGGTAAGTTTGTTCATTGTACTTCGCTCCATCAGAATAAGACAACAGAAACAAACATTACTTTATGTAAAACTAGTAAGGTAAGTTTGTTCATTCTTCTTTGCTCCATCAGGATAAGACAACAGAAACAAACAGTAATCTGTGTGAAATAAGTAACATAAATTTGTTCTACTTTGCTCCAAAAGAGGAAGACAACAGAACCAAACAGTATGTCATGTGAAACCAGTAAGGTAATTTTGTACTTCTCTTCGCTCCATCAGGAAAAGAAAAACAGAAACAAACAGTACTTAATTGTGAAACTTAGTAAGTACGTTTGTTAACTGTACTTCGCTCCATCAGGAATAAGACAACAGAAACAAACAGTAATTTATGTGAAACAAATAAGGTAAGTTTATTCATTCTTCTTCGCTCCATCAGGATAAGACAACAGAAACAAACAGTAATCTGTGTGAAATAAGTAACGTAGGTTTGTTTGTTCTACTTCGCTCCAAAAGAGGAAGACAACAGAACCAAACAGTATTTTATGTGAAATAAGTAAGGTAATTTTGTTCGTTCTACTTCACTCCAACAGGATAAGACAACAGAAACAAACAGTAGTTTATGTGAAACAAGTAAGGTAAGTTTGTTCATTGTACTTCGCTCCATGACGATAAACCAACAGAAAGAAACAGTAATTTGTGTGAAATAAGTAACATAAATTTGTTTGTTCTGTTTCGCTGCAACAGAGTAAGAAAACAGATCAAAAACCCCGCAGCTCATGTGAAAAAGGAAAGGTAAGTTTGTTCGTACTACTTCGCTCCATCCGGATAAGACAACTGAAACAAACAGTAGTTTATGTGAAACAAGTAAGGTAAGTTTGTTCGTTGTACTTCGCTCCATCACGACAAGACAATAGAAACGAACAGCAATCGGTGTGAAATAAGTAACATAAATTTGTTTGTTCCACATCGATCGAACAGAGTAAGACAACAGAATTTAAAGAGTAGTTTATGTGAAACAAGAAAGGTAACTTTGGGTCATTGTACTTCGCTCCATCAGAAAAGACAACAGAAACAAAGAGTAGTTTATGTGAAACCAGTAGGGTAAGTTTGTTCATTGTACTTCGCTCCATCAGGATAAGAAAACAGAAAGAAACAGTAGGTTGTGTGAAATAAGTAACATAAGTTTGTTCGTTCTACTTCACTCCATCAGGATAAGACAACAGAAAAAAACAGTAGTTTATGTGAAACAAGTAAGGTAAGCTTGTTCATTCTACTTCGCTTCATCAGGATAAGACAACAGAAACAAACAGTAATCTGTGTGAAATAAGTAACATAAGTTTGTTTGTTCTACATCGCTCCATCAGGATAAGACAACAGAACCAAACAGTAGTTTATGTGAAACAAGTAACGTAAGTTCGTTCGTTCTACTTCGACTCCATCAAGATAAGACAACAGAAACAAAGAGTAGTTTATGTGAAACAAGTAAGGGGTAAGTTTGTTCATTGTACTTCGCTCCATGACGATAAACCAACAGAAAGAAACAGTAATTGTGTGAAATAAGTAACATAAATTTGTTTGTTCTGTTTCGCTGCAACAGAGTAGAAAACAGAATCAAACATCAGCCATGTGAACAGAAAGGTAAGTTTGTTCGTACTACTTCGCTCCCTCCGGATAAGACAACTGAAACAAACAGTAGTTTATGTGAAACAAGTAAGGTAAGTTTGTTCGTTGTTTCTTCGCTCCATCACGACAAGACAATAGAAACGACAGCAATCGGTGTGAAATAAGTAACATAAATTTGTTTGTTCCACATCGATCGAACAGAGTAAGACAACAGAATCAAAGAGTAGTTTATGTGAAACAAGAAAGGTAACTTTGTTCATTGTACTTCGCTCCATCAGAAAAGACAACAGAAACAAAGAGTAGTTTATGTGAAACCAGTAGGGTAACTTTGTTCATTGTACTTCGCTCCATCAGATAAAGAAAACAGAAAGAAACAGTAAGTTGTGTGAAATAAGTAACATAAGTTTGTTCGTTCTACTTCACTCCATCAGGATAAGACAACAGAAAAAAACAGTAGTTTATGTGAAACAAGTAAGGTAAGTTTGTTCATTCTACTTCGCTTCATCAGGATAAGACAACAGAAACAAACAGTAATCTGTGTGAAATAAGTAACATAAGTTTGTTTGTTCTACATCGCTCCATCAGGATAAGACAACAGAACCAAACAGTAGTTTATGTGAAACAAGTAACGTAAGTTCGTTCGTTCTACTTCGACTCCATCAAGATAAGACAACAGAAACAAAGAGTAGTTTATGTGAAACAAGTAAGGTAAGTTTGTTCATTGTACTTCGATGCATCAGAATAAGACAACAGAAACAAACAGTAATTTGTGCGAGATAAAATAACATAAGTTTGTTTGTTCTACTCGCTCCAACAGAGTAAGACCACAGAACCAAACGTTGTTTTATGTGAAACAGCAAGGTAAGTTTGTTCATTTACTTCGCTCCATCAGGATAAGAAAACAGAAACAAACAGTGTTTATGTGAAATAAGTAACATAAGTTTGTTTGTCTATACTCGCGCCAACAGGCTAAGATAACAGAACTAAACAGTACTTTGTGTGAAACCATGAGGTAAGTTTGTTCGTCTACTTCACTCCATCAGTAATGAAAACAGCAACGAACAGTAGTTCCTGTGAAACAAGTAAGGTAAGTTTGTTCCTTCTACTTAGCTGCATCACGATGAGACAAAGGAAACAAACAGTATTTTGTGTGAAATAAGGAACATAAATTTGTTTGTTTCTTCGCTGCAACAGAGTAAGACAAGAGAACCAAACAGTAGTTTATGTGAAACAACTAAGGTAAGTTTGTTCATTTACTTCGCTCCATCAGTATAGACAACAGAAAAAACAGTGTTTATGTGAGACAAGTAACATAAGTTTGTTTGTTCTACTTCGCTCCAACGAGTAAGACAACAGAACAAACAATAGTTTATGTGAAACAAGTAAGGTAAGTTTTGTTCATTGTACTTCGCTCCATCAGAATAAGACAACAGAAAACAAACAGTATTTATGTAAAACAGTAAGTAAGTTTGTTCATTCTTCTCGCTCCATCAGGATAAGACAACAGAAACCAAACGTAAGTCTGTGTGAATAAGTAACATAAGTTTGTTTTGTTCTACTTCGCTTCAAAAGAGAAGACAACAGAACCAAACAGTATTTTATGTGAAACCAGTAAGGTAATTTTGTTCGTTCTACTTCGCTCCATCAGGAAAGACAACAGAAACAAACAGTAGTTTATGTGAAACAAGAATTTTTCGTTCGTTCATACTTGACGTCATCAAATAAGTACAACAATTTTAACAAGGGTCAACGTATAGTGAAACAGTAGGTAGTTTTTCGATAACTCGCTCCATACGAAAAACAGAAAAAACAGTAATTTGTGTGAAATAAGTAACATAAGTTTGTTTGTTCTTTTCGCTGCAACAGAGTAGAAAACAGAATCAAACAGTAGCTTCTGTGAAACAGGAAGGTAAGTTTTGTTCATTCTACTTCGCTCCATCAGGATAAGACACTGAACAAACAGTAGTTTAGTGAAACAAGTAAGGTAAGTTTGTTTCGTTACTTTCGCTCCATCAGGATAAACTAACAGAAACAACAGATATCTGTTGAAATAAGTAACATAATTTGTTTGTTCGGTTCTGCTTCGGTCCATCAGTATAAGACAACAGAAACAAACAGTAGTTTATGTGAAGCAAGTACATAAGTTTGTTTGTTCTACTTCGCTCCAAAGAGAAAGACAACGGAACCAAACAGTAGTTTTTGTAAACAAGTAAGGTAAGTTTGTTCATTCTACTTCACTCTATCAGGATAAGACAAAGAACAAACAGTAGTTTATGTGAAAATGTTAGGTAAGTTGTTCATTGGACTTTTGCTCCATCAGATAAAAAACAGAAACAAACAGTAATTTGTTGAAAAAGTAACATAAATTTGATCTATTTCGCTGCAACAGAGTAAGAAACAGAAATCAACAGTAGCTCATGTGCAACAAGTAAGGTAAGTTTGTTCGTTTTACTTTGCTCATTCAGGATAAGACAGACAAAACAACTAATCTGTGTGAAAAAAGTAATAAGTTTGTTTGTTCTACTTCGCTCAACAGAGTAAGACAACAGAAACAAAGCAGTAGTTTATGTGAAACAAGTTAGGTAAGTTGTTCATTCTTTTATTTATTACTTTGCACTTATCAGGATAAGACACAGAAACAAACAGTAGATTATGTGAAACAAGTAAGGTAGTTTGTTCTTGTACTTCGCTCCATCAGGAAGACAACAGAAACAAAGAGTAGTTTTGTGAAACAAGTAAGGTAGTTGTTCATTGTACTTCGCTCCATCAGGATAAGAACACAGAAAGAAACGTAAGTTAGTGTGAAAAGTAACATAAGGTTGTTGTCTACTTCGCTCATCCAGGATAAGACAACAGAAACAAACAGTCGTTGTGTGAAACAAGAAAGGTATTTTGTTCGTTCTACTTTGATTCCATAAGAAAGACAACAGAACAAAGTGTAGTTTATGTGAAAAAAGTAAGGTAAGTTTGTTCATTGTACTTTGATGCATCAGATAAGACACAGAACAAACAGTAATTTGTTAGATAAGAAACAAAAGTTTGTTTGTTTACTTCGTCCAAACTGATAAGAACACAGAAAAAACAGTAGTTTATGTGAAACAAGCAAGGTAAGTTAGTTCTTTACTTCGCTCCTCAGGATGAGACAACAGAAAAGACAGTAAGTTTATGAGATAAACAAGGAAGGGAAGTTTGTTCATTGTACTTCGCTCTCAGGATAAGACAACAAACCAAACAGTAGTTTTATGTGAAACAAGTAAGGTAAGTTGTTGTTTACTTGTTCCATCAGATAGGAAAACAGACAAAACAGTAGTTTATGTGAAAACTAGGTAAGGTAGTTTGTTCGTTTACTTCACTCATAGGATAAGACAACAGAACAAACAGTAGTCTGTGTGAAAAGTAACAAAGTGTTTGTTTTTGTACTACGCTCCAACAGAGTAAGACAAACAGAGCTCCAACAGTAGTTTATGTGAAAAAAGTAAGGCTTGTTTGTTCGGTCTGCTTCGGCCATCAGTATAAGAAACAAAAAACAAACAGTAGTTTTTTGAAGCAAGTAACATAAGTTTGTTTGTTCTTACTTCGCTCCAAAGAGTAGACAACGGAACCAAACAGTAGTTTTTGTAAAACAGGTAAGGGAAGTTTGTTCATTCTACTTCACTCTATCAGGATTTAAAACAATAGAAACAACGTAGTTTTTGTGAAACACGTTAGGTAAAGTTTGTCCCCTTGGCCCTTTGCTCCTCAGGTAAGAAAAATCAGAAACAAAGGGAATTTGTTTGTGAAAGAAAGTAACAGAAATTTGATCTATTTCGCTGCAACAGACAACAGAAACAAACTGTCATCTGTGTGAAATAAGTAACAAAAGTTTGTTTTTCTACTTTGCTCCAACAGAGTAAGACAACAGAACAAAACAGTAGTTTATGTGAAACAAGTAAGGTGTGTTTGTTCATTCTACTTCGCTCCATCAGGATAAGACAACAGAAACAAACAGTAGTTTATGTGAAACATGTAAGTTAAGTTTGTTCGTTCTACTTCACTCCATAGGATAAGACAACAGAAACAAACAGTAATCTGTGTGAAATAAGTAACAAAAGTTTGTTTATGTACTTCGCTCCAACAGAGTAAGACAACAGAGTCAAACAGTAGTTTATGTGAAACAATCAAGGTAAGTTTGTTCGTTCTACTTCGCTCCATCAGGATAAGACAACAGAAACAAACAGTAGTTTATGTGAAACAAGGAAGGGAAGTTTGTTCATTGTACTTCGCTTCATCAGGAAAGACAACAGAAACAAAGAGTAGTTTATGTGAAATAATTAAGGTAAGTTTGTTCGTTCTACTTCTCTCCATCACGTTAAGACAGCAGAAACAAACAGTAGTTCATGTGAAAGAAGTAAGGTAAGTTTGTTCTTTCTACTTAGCTCAATCAGGATAAGACAACAGAAACAAACAGTAATTTGTGTGAAAAAAGTAACATAAGTTTGTTTGTTCTATTTCGCTGCAACAGAGTAAGACAACAGAACCAAACAGTAGTTTATGTGAAACAAGGAAGGTATGTTTGTTCGGTCTACTACGCTCCATCAGCATAAGACAACAGAAACAAACAGTAGTGTTTGTGTACCAAGTAACATAAGTTTGTTTGTTGTACTTCGCTCTAAAGAGTAAGACAACAGAACCAAACAGTAGTTTATGTGAGACAAGTAAGGTAACTTTGTTCGGTCTAATTCGCTCCATCAGGATAAGACAACAGAAACAAACAGTATTTTATGTGAAACACGTAAGGTAAGTTTGTTCATTGTACTTTGCTCCATCAGGATAAGAAAACAAAAACATACAGTAATTTGTTTGAAATAAGTAACATAAGTTTGTCCTATTTCGCTGCAACACAGTAAGAAACAGAATTCAAAACAGTAGCTCATGTAACAAGTAAGGTAAGTTTGGTTTGTTCTACTTCGCTCCATCAGGATAAGGGCAACAGAAACAAACAGTAATCTGTGTGAAATAAGTTTATAAGGTTGTTGTATTCGATCCAACAGAGTTAAGACAACAGAATCAAACCCCCCCCCAGTTTTTGTGAAATAAGTAATGTAAGTTTGGTCGTTTTACTTGGCTCCATCAAAATAAGACAAAAAGAAACTAAACAGTTTTGTTTATGTGAAACAAGCAAGGTAAGTTTGTTCGTTCTACTTCACTCTTTCAGGATTAAAACAACAGAAAAAACAGTAGATTATGAGAACAAAAAAGGGAAGTTTGTTCATTGTCTTCGCTCCCTTGGATAAGACAACAGAAACAAACAGTAACCCCTTTTTTGAAAAAGAGTTACATCATTTGTTCGTTCTTTCTTCGCTCCATTAGGAGAAGACAACAGAAACAAAACAGTGTTTGTGTGAAACAAGTAAGGTAAGTTTGTTCGTTTACTTTGCTCTATAGGATAAGAAACAGAAACAAACAGTAATCTGTGGAATAAGTAACAAAGTTTGTTTATGTATTCGCTCCAACGAGTAAGACAACAGATCAAACAGTATTTATGTGAAACAATCAAGGTAAGTTTGTTCGTTCTACTTCGTCCATCAGATAAGAAACAAAACAAACAGTAGTTAGTGAAAAAGAAAAGTTGTTCATTTACTTCGCTCATCAGAAAGACAACAGAAACAAAAGTAGTTTATGTGAAAAATTAAGGTAGTTTGTTCTTCTACTTCCTCCTCAGGTAAGACAACAGAAACAAACAGTATTCTGTGGAAAAGTATAAAATTTGTTTTCACTTGCTCAACAGATAAGACAACAGAACAACAGTATTTGTGAAAAAGTAATAAGTTGTTTTTATTCCTCACAGTAAGACAACAGAACCAAACGTAGTTTATGTGAAAAAGAAGGTAGTTTGTTCGTTAGGATTAAAACAACAGAAAAAAACCTTTTTCTTGTGGAAATAAGTTTAAAAAAGTTTGTTTTCTACTTTGCTCCAAAGGGGAAAACAACAGAACAAAAAAGTTGTTTATGTGAAACAAGTAAGGTGTTTGTTCTTCTATTTGCTCCATCAGGATTTGGGCAACAGAAATCAAAAAAGTATTTTTTTGTGGGAAAATGTAATAAGTTTGTTGTTCTACTTCCTCCAAAGGTAAGACAACAGAAAAACAAACAGTAATTTTAAAAAGTAACAAAAGTTTTGTTTTTACTTCGCTCCAACAGAGTAAACAACAGAAAACAGTAGTTTATGTGAACAATAAAGGGAAGTTTTTTTCTTTACTTCGCTCCCTAGGAATAAGACATCAAACCCCCCAGTATTTTTTGTGGGAAAACAAGTAAGGTACGTTTGTTTGTTTTCTTCGCTCCTCACGATAAGACAAAAGAAAAAAAAGTAGTTTTATGTGAAACAAGTAGGTAAGTTTGTTCTTCTACTTCACTCCATCAGGGTAAGACAACAGAAAAACCCGTAATTGTGTGAAACAAATAACAAAATTTGTTTTTATACTTCGCTCCCAAAGGTAAACAACCCGAAGCAACAGTAGTTTATGTGAAACAAGTAGGGAATTGTTCATTGACTTCTCTCCATCAGTTAAAACACAGAAACCCAAGTAGTTATGTGAAAAGTAAGGGAAGTTTTTTCTTTTTACTTTTTCTCATTTAGAAAACAACAGAAAAAAAACCGTAATTGTGTGAAAAAGTAACCAAGTTTTTTTTTTTTTACTTGCTCAACAGGTAAGAAAAAAAACAAAACAGTGTTTTGTAAAAAAAGTTTGGGGTTTTTTTGTTCTCTACTCGCTCATCAGGGGTTAAGACAAAAGAAACAAACGTAAGTTTTTGGGAAACATGTAAGTTATTTGTTCGTTCTACTTCTCCCATAGGAAAGACAACAGAAACAAAAAGAATCTGTGTGAAATAAGAACAAAAGTTTTTTTTAGTACTTCGCTCCAACAGAGTAAGAAAAAAGAGTCAAACAGTAGTTTTTTGAAACAAGCAAGGTAAGTTTGTTCCTTCTACTTCCCTCCATCAGGATGAGACAACAGAAACAAACAGTAGCTTATGTGAAACAAGAAAGGTAAGTTTGTTCATTGTACTTCGCTCCATCAGCATAAGACAACAGAAACAAATACTAGTTTATGTGAAACAAGTAAGGTAAGTTTGTTCATTGTACTTCGCTCCATCAGGATAAGACAACAGAAACAAACAGTAGTTTATGTGAAACAAGTAAGGTAAGTTTGTTCGCTCCACTTCACTCCATCAGGATAAGACAACAGAAACAAACAGTAATATGTGTGAAATAAGTAACAAAAGTTTGTTTTTCTACTTCGCTCCAACAGAGTAAGACAACAGAAGCAAACAGAAGTTTATGTGAAACAAGTAGGGTATGTTTGTTCGTTCTACTTCGCTCACTGAGGAGAAGACAACAGAAACAAACAGCAGTTTATGTGAAACAAGTAATTTAATTTTGTTTATTGTACTTCGATGCATCAGAATAAGACAACAGAAACCAAGTGTAATTTGTGTGACATAAGTAACATGAGTTTGTTTGTTCTACTTCGCTCCAACAGAGTAAGACGACAGAACCAAACAGTAGTTTTTGTAAAACAAGGAAGGTAAGTCTGTTCGTTCTACTTCGGTTCAATCAGGATAAGACAACAGAAAGAAACAGTACTTTATGTGAAACATGTAAGGTGTGTTTGTTCATGTACTTCGATGCATCAGAATAGAATAACAGAACCAAATAGTAATTTGTGTGAAGAGTAACATAAGTTTGTTTGTTCTACTTCGCTCCAACAAGAGTAAGACCACAGAACCAAACATAGTTTATGTGAAACCAAGCAGGTGAGTTTGTTCCTTCTTCTTCTCTCCATCATGATGAGAACAACAGAAACAAACAGTAGTTTATGTGAAACAAGGAAGGTAAGTTTGTTCATTGTACTTCGCTCCATCAGGATGAGACAACAGAAACAAACAGTAGTTTATGTGAAACAGGGAAGGGAAGGTTGTTCATTGTACTTCGCTCCATCAGGATAAGACAACAAAAACAAACAGTAGTTTATGTGCAACAAGGAAGGGAAGTTTGTTCATTGTACTTCACTCCATCAGGATAAGAAAACAGAAACAAAGAGTAGTTTATGTGAAACAAGTAAGGTACGTTTGTTCATTGTACTTCGCTCCATCAGGATAAGACAACAGAAACAAACAGTAGTTTAGGTGAAACAAGTAAGGTAAGTTTGTTCATTATACGTCACTCCATCAGGATAAGACAACCGAAACAAACAGTAATCTGTGTGATATAAGTAACAAAAGTTTGTTTTTCTACTTCGCTCCAACAGAGTAAGACAACAGAGTCAAACAGTAGTTTATGTGAAACAAGTAAGGTAGTTTGTTCGGTCCTATACTTGCTCCATCAGTATAAGAGAACCAGAAACAAACAGTAGTTCATGTGAGCAAGTAACATAAGTTTGTTTGGTTCTACTTCGCTCCATCAGGATAAGACACAGAAACAAACAGTAAGTTGTGTGAAATAAGTTAACATAATTGTTTGTTCGTTCTTACTTCGCTCCATCAGATAGCAACAGAAACAAAGGTAGTTTATTGAACAATTAAGAGTAGGTTTATGTTGACATTTGTACGTTTCGATGCATCAGAATGAGCAACAGAACCAAAACAGTAATTTGTCGTAGAATAAAAACATAATTTGTGGGTTTTCTAACTTCGCTCAACAGAGTAAGACCACAGAACCAAACAGAAGTTTATGTGAAAGAAGCAAGGAGTTTGTTCCTTCTACTCTCTCCCATCAGGATGAGTCAACAGAAACAAACAGTAGTTTATGTGAAACAAGGAAGGTAAGTTTGTTCATTGTACTTCTCTCCAATAGGATGAGACAACAGAAACAAACAGTAGTTTATGTGAAACATGTAAGGTAAGTTTGTTCATTGTACATCCCTCCATCAGGATAAGACAACAGAGGTAAAGTAGTAGTTTATGTGAAACAAGTAAGGTAAGTTTTTGTTCATTAGTTACTTCGCTCCATCAGGATAAGCAAACAGAAACAAAAGTAGTATAATGTGAAACAAGTAAGGTAAGTTTGTT
The DNA here is from genome assembly GCA_036346955.1 of Dipus sagitta. Lineage (NCBI taxonomy): Eukaryota > Metazoa > Chordata > Mammalia > Rodentia > Dipodidae > Dipus > Dipus sagitta. Next base: position 331,043 of record CM070778.1, on the reverse strand, counting down.
CATTGTACTCGCTCCATCAGGATAAGACAACAGAAACAAACAGTAGTTCATGTGAAACAAGTAAGGTAAGTTTTTCATTGTACTTCGCCCATCATATAGACAACAGAAACAAACATATTTATGTGAACAAGTAAGGTAAGTTGTTCGTCCTACTTCGCTCCATCAGGATAACACAACAGAAACAAACAGTAATCTGTGTGAAATAGTAACATTAAGTTTGTTTGTTTCAACTTAGCTCCAACAGAGTAAGACAACCGAATCAAACAGTAGTTTGTGTGAAAAAGTAATGTTAAGTTCGTTTGTTCTACTTCGATTTCCATCAAGATAGACACAACAGACACAAAAGAGTAGTTTTATGTGAAACAAGCATGTAAGTTTGTTCATTGTACTTCGATGCATCAGAAAAGAACAACAGAACAAACAGTAAATTTGTGTTAGATAAGTACATAAGTTTGTTTTTCTACTTCGCTCCAACAGAGTAAGACACAGAATCAAACAGTAGTTATTTCAACAAGCAAGGTAAGTCTGTTCGTTCTACTTCACTCCATCAGGATAAGACAACAGAATCAAGCAGTAGTTTATGTGAAACAAGTAAGGTCAGTTTGTTCATTGTACTTCACTCCATCAGGATAAGACAACAGAAACGAACAGTAGTTTATGTGAAACAAGTAAGGTAAGTTTGGTTCATTCTACTTCTCTCCATCATGTAAGACAGCAGAAAGAAACAGTAGTTCATGTGAAGCACTAAGTTAAGTATTTGTTCCGTTCTAACTTAGCTGCAATCAGGATAAGACAACAGAAATAAACAGTAATTTGTGTGAATTCAGTAGCATATGTTTGTTTGTTCTACTTCGCTGCAACTGAGTAAGACAACAGAACCAAACAGTAGTTTATGTAAAACAAGTGACGTATGTTTGTTCTGTGCTATTTCTCTCCATCAGGAGTAGAAGACAACAGAAACAAACAGTAGTTAATGTGAAGCAAGTAACATAAGATTGTTTTGGTTTCTATACACTTCGCTCCAAAGAGTAAGACAACAGAAAGCATACAGTAGTTAATGTGAAACAAGTAAATAAGTTTGTTCGTTCTACTTCGCTCCATCAGGATAAGACAAAGAAACAAACAGTAGTTTATGTGAAACAAGTAAGGTAAGTTGTTCATTGTACTTCGATGAATCAGAATAAGACAACAGAAACAAACAGTGATTTGTGTGAGATAAATAACATAAGTTTTTGTGTTCTACTTGCTCCAACAGATAAGACAACAGAAACAACAGTAGTTTATTTGAAACAAGTAAGGTAAGTTTGTTCACTGTACTTTGCTCCTTCAGGATAAGACAACAGAACAAACAGTAATTTGTGTGATAAAGAAACATAAGTTTGTTTGTTCTACTTGCGCAAGAGAGTAAGTCAACAAAATCAAACCAGTAGTTTATGTGAAACAAGTAAGGTATGTTTGTTCGGTCTACTTCACTCCATCAGGATAAGACAACAGAAACAAACATATTTTTGTGAAGCAATTTAAATAAGTTAGTTTGTTCTACTTGGGGGGTCCAAAGAGTAAAACAACAGAAACAAAACAAAGTTTATGTCAAACAAGTAAGTGTAAGTTTTGGGTTTATTCTACTTCGCTCCATCCGGATAAGACAACAGAAACAAACAGTAGTTAGTATGTGAAACACGTAAGGTAAGTTTGTTCATTGTACTGTGCTCCTCAGATAAGAAAACGAAACAAACAGTAATTTGTTTGAAATAAGTACAAAGTTTGTTCTATTCGCTGCAACAGAGTAAGAAAACAGAATCAAACAGTAGTTTACTGAAACAAGTCATGTAAGTTTGTTCGTTCTACTTTGCTCCATCAGGATAAGACAAAAGAAACAAACGTAGTTTATGTGAAACAAGTAAGGTAAGTATGATCCTTCTACTTACGCTGCATCAGGATAAGACAACAGAAAACAAATAGTAATTTTATGGGAAAAAGTAACAAATTTTGTTTTTCAAATTTCGCCCCAAAGAGAGTAAGACAACCAAGTCAACTCTAGTTTATTGGGGAAAGAAATAAGTGTTTTGTTTCGTTCTACTTCACTGCATCAGGATAAGACAACATAAATAAACAGTTTATTGAAACAAGTATTTAATTATCTTCCCTTTTTCTTTTGATGCATCTAATAAGACAAAAACAAACAGAAATTTGTGTGACATAAGTAACATAAGTTGTTTGTCTACTTTGCTCCAACCGATTTAAGAAAGACAGAACCAAACAGTATTATGTGAAACAAGTAAGGTTGAGTGTTTTATTTTACTTTGCTCAATCAGGATAAGTACAAGCAGAAAAAAACCCGTAATTTGTGTAAAATAGTAAGACATAAGTTTTGTTTGTTCTACTTCGCTCCAACAGGGTAAGATAACAGAAACTAAACAGTACTTGGTGAAACAAGTAAGGAAAGTTTGTTTTGCTCTCCACTCTCCCATCATCGTTAAAACAGCAGAAACAAAAAGTAGTTCATGTGAAAAAAACTATGGCAAGTTTTTTTCCTTCTACTTAGCCCATCAGGGTAAAACAAAATAAACAAACAGTAATTTGTGTGAAAAAAGTAACAGAAGTTGTTTGTTTTTACTTTTCCTTCAACCCGAGTAAGACAACAGATACAAAAAAGTATTTTATGTGAAACAAGTAAGATGTTGTTCGGTCTAGTTCGCTCCCTCAGAATAAACAACAGAAACAACAGTAGTTAATGGAACAAGTAACATAAGTTTGTTTGTTCTACTTCGCTCCAATAGAAGACACAGGAAGCAAACAGTAGTTTTAGTTAAAAAAGTTAGTAAGTTTTTTGTTCATTCATTTCGCTCCAACAGGGTAAGACAACAGAAACAAAGAGTATTTATATCAAACAAGTGGGTAAGTTCGTTCACTGTAATTTGCTCCATCAGGAATAAGACAACAGAAACAAAAAAGTAATTTGTGTGAAAAAAGTAACGTAAGTTGTATTGTCTACTTCGCTGCAACAAGAGTAAAAACCCAAAAGAACAAAACAGTATTTTATGTGAAACAAGAGATATGTTTGTTCGGTCTACTTCGCTCCATAAGGATAAGAAAACAGAAAAAAAAAGTAGTTTATGTGAAACAAATAAGGTAAGTTTGTTCGTCCTACTTCGCTCCATCAGAATAAGAGAACAGAGACAATCAGTAATCTGTGTGGGAAAAAAGTAACAAAAGATTGTTTGTTCACTTCGCTCCAACGAGAAGAATACAGAAACAAACAGTAGTTTTATGTGAAACAAGAAAGGGAAGTTTTTCATTGTACTTCTCCCACACGTTAAGACAGCACAAACCAAACAGTAGTTCATGTGAAAGAATTAAGCTAAATTTTTTCTTTTTACTTAGCTCCATTCAGGATAAGACAAAGAAACAAACAGTAATTTGTGTGAAAAAAGTTAACATAAGTTTGTTTTGTTCTTTCTTTACAGCAACAGAGTAAAAACAACAGAACCAAACAGTAGTTTATGTGAAAACAATGAGGGAAAGTTCTCATCCCCCGTCGCTCCCATCGGATAAACAACAGAAACAAACATTAGTTTATGTGAAGCAAGTAAATAAGTTTGTTGTTTTTTCTACTTTGGCTCCCCAAAGATAAGACAACAGAACCAAACAGTAGTTTATGTTTAACAAGTAAGGTAAGTTTGTTCATTCAAATTCGATCCATCAGGGTAAGACAACAGAAAACCAAAAAGTATTTATGTGAAACACTTTAAAGGGAAGTTTTGTTCATTGTACTTTGCTCCAAACCGGATAAAAACAGAAACAAACAGTAATTTGTTTGAAATAAGTAACATAAGTTTTGTTCTATTTCGGGCAACAGAGTTTTAAAAAAAAACAAATCAAACATAGTTTACGTGAACAAGTTAATTAAGTTTGTTTTGTTCTACTTTGCTCCATCAGGGTAAGACAACAGAACCAAACAGTAGTTTATGTGAAACCAAATAAGGGAAGTTTGTGGTTCTACTTCCTCCATCAGGATAAGACAAAAGAAACAAACCCGTAGATTAAAGCGAAAAAAATTTAAGAAAATTTGGGGGGGGGCATTGTTTCTTTGCTCCGTCAGGAAAGACAACAGCAAAAAAAAACAGTTTTAATGTGAAAAAAGTAAGTAAGTTTGTTCATGTACTTTTTGCTCCATCAGAATAAGACAACAGAAACAAACAGTAGTTTCTATAAACAAGAAAAGGTAAGTTTGTTCCTTCTACTCGCTCCATCAGGATAAGACAAACAAGAAACAAACAGTTTACGTGAACAAGTAACATAAGTTTGTTTGATTTACTACCCTGCAAAGAATAAGGGCAACAGAATGAAACAGTAGTTTATGTGAATCAAGTTCGTAAGTTTGTTCGTTCTTCTTCGCTCCATCAGGAAAGACAACAAAACAACAGAGTTTATGTGAAACTAGTAAGGCAAGTTTGTCATTGTACTTTCCTCCATCAGGATAATAAAACAGAACAAAAAGTAAAATTTGTGTGACATAAGTAAGAACTTTGTTGGTTCTATTCGCTGCAACAGAGTAAAGACAACAAAATCGAACAGTAAATTAAATTTAAACAAGTAAGGTATTTTGTTTGTCTACTTTGCTCCACCAGGGTAAACAACAAAACAAACAGTAATTTTATGTGAAGCAAATAATCATAGTTTGTTTGGGTTCTACGTGCTCAAAGAATAAGACAACAGAACCAAAAAATAGTTTTTTGGGAAAAAAGAAGGGGAAGTTTTGCTTTAACTTTGCTCATCAGGAAAAAGACAACAGAAACAAACAGTATTTTTTGTAAACACGTAAGGAAGTTTGTTTCATTGAAATGTGCTCCAACAGGATAAGAAACAGAAACAAACAGTAATTTGTTTGAATAAATAACAAATTTTTTTCCCATTCGCTGCAACAGAGTAAGGGAAAAAAGAATCAAAAAGGAGTTTACAGAAACAAAATAAGAAGTTGTTCGTTCTACTTTGCTCCATCAGTAAAAACAACAGAAACAAACAGTAGTTTATTGAAATAAGTAATAAGTTTGGTTCATTCTACTTCGCCCCATCAGGATAAGACAACAAAACAAACAGTAATCTAGTGAAATAAGTAAAATTTGGGGGGCTTTTCGCTCAAAAGGGGAGAAGACAAAAAAAGAGTCAACTCTATTTTATGTGAAAAAAAATAAGTGTGTTTTTTTCGTTTCTTTTTTTTCGCTCCCTCAGATTTAAAACAACAAAACAAAGAGTAGTTTATGGAAATAAATAATTTAATTTTCTTCATTTTTCTTCGATCATCAGATTAAGACAACAGAAACAAAGAGAATTTGTGTACATAAGTAACATAAGTTTGTTTGTTTTACTTTCCCCCCAAAAAGAAAAATCACAGAACAAACCTTATTTATGAAACAAGCCCAAAAAAAGTTAGTTCCCTTTTACTTGCTCCATCAGGATAAGACAACAGATCAAACAGTTTTATGTGAAACAAGTAAGGAAATTTGTTTTTTCTATTTAAATTTTCCATCAGGATAAGAAACAGAAACAAACAGAGATTATGTGAAACAAAAAGGTAAGTTTGGTCATTGTACTTCCCCCAAACCAGGAAAGACAACAGAAACAAAGAGTAGTTTTTTTTGAAACAAGAAAGGTAGTTTGTTCCTTCTACTTCCGCTCCATCGGGATAGACAACAAAACAAACAAAACTTGTGAAATAATAACATAAGTTTGTTTTTTTCTACTTCGCTCCACCGGGAAGAGAAAAGAATCAAACATTTTTAAAAGGAACAAGTAATGTAAGTTCTTTCGTCTACTACGATTCCACAAGATAAGACAACAAACAAAGAGTGTTTTAAAGTGAAACAAGTAAGGTAAGTTTGTTCATTGTACTTCGATGGCATCACACCAAGACAACAAAACAAACAGAAATTTGTGTGAGAAAAGTAACATAAGTTTGTTTGTTCTACTTCGCTCCAACAGAGAAAACCCCACAGAACCAAACAGTAGTTATGAACAAGAAAAGGTAGTTTTTTCCTTCTACTTCTCCCCAAACAGTGAGAAAACAGAAAAAACAAAGTTTTAAAATGTGAAAAAAGGGAAGGAAGTTATTCATTTACCTCGCTCCACGGGTGAGACAAGAGAAAAAAAGCATTATTTTTATGTGAAACCAAAAGGGTAGTTTGTTCATTTTATTTCGCTAAATCAGATAAGACAACAAAAAACAAACAGAAGTTTTTTGAAACAAGTAAGGTATGTTGTTCGTCTACTTCGCTCCATCAGATAAGACAACAAAAAAACCATTAGTTTATTTTAAACAAGTACATAAGTTTGTTTGTTCTACTTCGCTCCAAGAGAAGACAACAGAACCAAACGGGAGTTTAGTGAAACAATAAGGTAATTTATGTTCATTCTATTTCGCCCAACAGGATACGAAACAGAAACAGACTTATTTTATGTAAACAAGAAAGGGTTTAATTTTGTTCATTGTACTTTGCTCCATCAGATAAGAAAACAGAAAAAAACAGAAATTTTTGTGTAAAATTAGTTCGTACCATAAGTTTGATTTGTTCTACTTTCGCTCCAACAGCAAAGATAACAAACTAAAAAAGTACTTGTGAGAAACAAAATAAGTAAGTTGTTCGTTCACTTCTCTCTAACACGTTTTAAACAGCAGAAACCCAAACAGAAATTCAGGGGAAAAAACTAAGGTAATTTTTTTCGTTTTACTTACTCCAACAGAAATACAATAGAAACAAAGGTATAGTTTATGTGAAAAAGAAAAAGGTAAGTTTGTTTTATTTATTTCGCTCCATCAGGGTGAGAACAACAGAAACAAACAGAATTTATGTGAAACAAGTAAGGTAAGTTTGTTCAAATTTTACTTTAGTCCATCATTTTAAAACAACAGAAACAAACAGTAATCTGTAAAAAAAGTAAAATAAGTTTGTTTGTTCACTTCGCTCCCCAAAAGAGTAAAAACAAAAAGAAAACAAACCCGTAGTTTATGTGAAACCAGTAGTGTAAGTTGTTCTTTTTACTCCGATTCCATCAAGATAAGACAACGGAACAAAGAGTATTTAAGTGAAACAAGTAAGGTGTTTGTTCATTGTACTTCGATGCATCAGAATAAGATTAAAAGAAAAAAAACAGTAATGTGTGGGATAACAAAGTTGTTTTTTTCTACTTTGTCCAACCGAGTAAACCACAGAACCAAACTGTAGTTTAAAAAGAAACAAGCAAGTTAAAGTTTGTTTCCTTCTACTTCTTTTCCACTGGATGAGACAACAAAACAAACAGTATTTTATGTAAAGAAGGGAGGTAAGTTTTCATTTTTACTTTGCTCCATCGATGAGAGAACAGAAAAAAACAGAAATTTTGTAAAAAAAAAAAGGAAGTTTTTTTCATTTTACTTCACTCCATCAGGATAAGACCACAGAAACAAACAGTAGTTTTATGATAAAAAAGGAAGGGAAGTTAGTTCCTTGTACTTTGCTCCATCTGATAAGACAACAGAAACAAACAGTAGTTTAGGAAACAAGTAAGGTACTTTTTTTCGTTCTACTTCACATCCATCAGGAAAAACAACAAAAAAAACAGCAATCTTTGAAAAGAGTAACCCAAAAATTTGTTTTTCTACTTCGCCCCAACATTGTACGAATACAGAAACAAACAGTAGTTTAAAGTGAAACAACAAGGTAAATTTGTTCTTCTAAAGTCGCTCCATCAGGATAAGACACAAAAAACAAACAGTAATCTGTGTGAAATAAGAAAAAATAATTTGCTCTAGTTCGCACCAACAGAAATAAGAACAACAAATCAAACAGTAGTTTATTGAAACAAAATAATGTAAGTTCGTTCTTTTTACTTCGCTCCACCGGAAAGACAACAGAAACAAGAGTAATATATTTGAAACAAGTAAGGGAAGTTTGGGTTTATTGTACTTTGATGCATCAGAATAAGAAAAACAGAAACATAAAAGTAATTTGTTTTGAGTAAGTAACATTAGTTTGTTTTTTTTACTTCCTCCAATGGAGTAAGACCCACAGAACCAAACAGTATTTTATGTGAAACAAGCAAGGTAAGATTGTTCAATGTACTTTGCTCCAAACAGTATAAGAAACAGAAAAAAACTACTTTAAGTTAGACCAGCAACATAAGTTTGTTTTTTCTACTTCGTTCCAACAAGTAAGACAACAGAAACAAACAATAGTTTTATGTGAAACAAGTTTAAGGGGAAAATTTGTTTTTGTACTTCGCTCCCATGAGGATAAGAAAAAAACAGAAACAACAGTAGTTTATGTGAAACAAGTAAGGTCCGTTTGTTCATTGTAAATTCGCTCCAACAGATTAGAAAACAGAAAGAAACGAAGTTTATGTGAAACAAATAAGGAAAATTTGTTCGTTCTAAATTGCTCCATCAGGAAAAGTACAACAAAACAAACCGTAGTTTTTTTGTGAAACAAGTAAGGTAAGTTTCGCGTTCTACTTTACTCCTTCAGGGTAAGAAAAACAGAAACAAACAGTACATTTTGTGAAACAAGTAAGGTAAATTGTTCATTGTACTTTTCCCCCATCAGGAAAGACAACAGAAACAAAGGAAAAGTTTAAGTGAAACAATAAGGTAAGTTTGTTCATTGTAAATTCGCACCATCAGAAAGAAAACAACAGAAACAAACAGTAAAGGGGGGGGTGAAATAAGTAACATAATTTGTTTTGTTCTACTTCGCTCCCCTCAGGATAAGACAACAGAAAAAAAACAGTAGTTTTTTGTGAAAGAAGGAAGGTAAATTTGTTTTTTCGACTTCGCTCCATCAGGAGAGACAACAGAAACAAACAGTAGTTTTTTGTGAAAAAAAGGAAGGAAGTCTTCATTGTATTCGCTCTATCAGGTAAAAACAACAGAAACAAACAGTAGTTTTTTGTGAAACAGGGGAAAGGGGAAATTTGTTCGTTCTACTTCACTCCATCAGCATTAGACAACAGAAACCAACAGTAAAACTGGTGAAATAAGTAACAAAAGTTTTTTTTGTACTTTCCTTCCCAAAAGAGTAAGACAACAAGTCAAACATAAATTTATGTGTAAAAAATAAGGGATGTTTGTCGTTCTACTTCGCTCCATCAGGATAAGACAACAGAAACAAACAGTATTAAAATGTGGAACAAGTAATTTAATTTTGTTTATTGTAGTTCATGCTCAGAATAAAAAACAACAGAAACAACAGTAATTTGTGTTACATAAGTAACATAAGGTTTGTTTGTTCTACTTCGCTCAAAAAAGAGTAATACCACAGTACCAAAAAGTAGTTTATGTGAAACCCAAACAAGGGAAGTTTGTTCGTCTGCTTTGCTCCATCAGGATAAGAACAACAAAACAAACAGTAGTTTTATGTGAAACAAGTAAGGTAAAGATTGTTCATTCTACTTCGCTCAATCAGGATAAGTCAACAGAAACAAACAGTAATTTGTGTAAAATAGGTAACCTAAGTTTGTTTGTTCTACTTCGCTCCAACAGGCTACGATAACAGAACTAAACAGTACTTTGTGAGAAACAAGTAACGTAAGTTTGTTCGTTCTACTTCTCTCTATCACGTACAGACAGCACAAACAAACAGAAGTTCATGTGAAAAAACTAAGATAAGTTTCTTCCTTCTACTTAGCTGCATCAGGATAAGAGAACAGAAAAAAACAGTAATTTGTGTGAAGTTAGTAACATAAGTTTGTTTGTTCTACTTCGCTGCAACAGAGTAAGACAACAGAACCAAACAGTAGTTTATGTGAAACAAGTAAGGTATGTTTGTTCGGTCTACTTCGCTGCATCAGGATAAGACAACATAATCAAACAGTAGTTAATGTGAAGCAAGTAACATAAGTTTGTTCGTTCTACTTCACTCCATCAGGATAAGACAACAGAAACAAACAGTAATCTGTGTGAAATAAGTAACAAAAGTTTGTTTTTCTACTTCGCTCCAACATTGTAAGAATACAGAAACAAACAGTAGTTTATGTGAAATAAGCAAGTTTAAATTGTTCGTTCTACTTCGCTCCATCAAAATTAACAAAAAACAAAAAATTTAAAAAGTGTGAAATAAGTAACATAAGTTTGTTCTACCTCGCTCCAAAAGAGTAAGACAACAAACCAAACAGTAGTTTATGTAAAAAAGCAAGGTAAATTGTTCTTTTTACTTCGCAACCCCTCCGTATAGGAAAACAAAACAAACAGTCGTTTATGTTAAATAAAATAAAACCCAATTTTTTTTTGTTCTACTTTCCCCCCCAAAAGGCCCAAGATAACAGAACTAAACAGTACTTTGTTGAAAGAAGTAAGGTAAGTTGTTTGTTCTACTTCCCTCTATCACCTTTAAAACAGCAGAAACAAACATGTTCATGTGAAAAAACTAAGGGGGAAGTTTGTTCCTTTTAAATTAGCTCCATCAGGTTTAAAACAACAGAAAAAAACAGTAATTTTGTGTGAAGTAATAACATAAGTTGTTTGTTCCCACTTCGGCGCAACAGAGTAAGACAACAGAACCAAACATAGTTTATGTGAAACAATTAAGGTATGTTTTTCGTCCCACTTTTTCCCTCCCCTCGGATAAGACCCAAAAGAAAACAAACAGAAGTTTAATGGAAGCAAGTTTAAAATAAGTTTGCTTGTTTCCCACTTCGCCCAAAGAGTAAGACACAGAAGCAAACAGTAGTTTATGTGAAACAATAAGGTAAGTTTGTTCGCTACTCGCTCATCAGGATAAGACAAAAAGAAACAAACAGTAAATTAATGTAAAAAAGTTTAAAGGTATGTTTTTCCTTCTACTTATCTCCATCAAGATGAGACAAAGGAAACAAACAGTAATTTGTGTGAAATAAGAACATAAATTTGTTTTGTTTAAATTCACTCCAACAGGAAAGACAACAGAAAAAAACAGTAATCGTGTGAAATAAGTAACAAAGTTTGTTTTTCTACTTTCGCTCCAACATTGTTTAAAAAACAGAAACAAAACATATTTATTTGAAACCCAAACAAGGGAAGTTGTTCGTTTTTAACTTCGCTCCATCAGGATAATACAACAAAAACAAACCCGTATCTGTGTGAAATAAGTAACATACGTTTGTTTCTCTACTCGCTCCAACAAGAAAGAAAACAGAAACAAACAGTATTTTTTGGTGAAAAAATGTAATGTAAGGTCGTTCTTTGTACTTCGCTCCATCAGGATAAGACAACAAAAAAAAACAAGAGTATTTATGTGAAAAAAAGTAAGGTGATTTGTTCATTTTCCTTTAAGTCACAGAATAAAAACAACAGAAACATACAGTAAATTTTTGTGAGATAAGTAACCTAAGTTTGTTTGTTCTACTTCCCTCCAACGGAGTAAACCACTAACCCAAACAGTAGTTTTTTGTGAAACCGGCAAGGTAAAAATTGTTTCATTGTACTTCGCTCTCCCTCAGTATAAGAAAAAAAGAAACCAAAAAGTGGTTTTTTTGAAATAAGAAACATAATTTGTTTGTTATACTTCGCTCCAACAGCTCAGATAACAGAACTAAACAGTAACTTTGTATGAAACCATAACGTAAGGGTTTTTTCGTTCTACCTTTGCCTATCAAATATAAGACAAAAATAAAAAACAGTACTTCATTGAGACCATAACTAAGTTGTTTTTTTCTACTTCCCTTCCAACAGAACCAAAACCCAAAAGTTATGTGAATCAAGTAAGGAAATTTTGTTCGTTGTACTTCCCTTCATCAGGAAAGACAACAGAAACAAACATACTTATGTGAAACAAGTAAGGTAAGTTTGTTCATTGTTTCTCGCTCCATCAGATAAGAAAAACAGAAACAAACAGTATTCTGTGGATATAAGTAACAAAGATTGTTTGTTCTACTACCTCCAAAAGAGGAAACAAAAGAACCAAACAGTAGTTTATGTGAAACAAGCCCAAGGTAAGTTTTCGTTCTGCTTCGCCCATCAGGATAAGACAACAAAACAAACAATAGTTTTATTTAAAACAAGTAAGGTAAATTGTTTATTCTACTTCGCCAATCAGGATAAGTCCCCAAAAAGAAACAAACAGTAATTTGTGTAAAAGAGTAACCAAGTTTGTTTGTTTTACTTCGCTCCAACAGGCAAAAATAACAGAACAAATAGTACTTTGTTTTTAAAGAAGAAGGAAGTTTGGGTTTGTTCTACTTTTCTCTATCACCTTAAAGACAGCAGAAAACAAACAGTAGTTTCATGTGAAAAAACTAAGGTAAGTTGTTCCCTCTACATAGCTCCATCAGGGTAAGACAACAGAAAAAAAATGTTTAAATTTTTGTGAAGTTAGTAACTAAAATTTGTTTTTCTACTTTGGGCAACAAGTAAGACAACAGAACCAAACAGAAATTTTATGTGAAACAAGAAAAGGTAATGTTTTTTTGGTCTACTTCCGTCCATCAGGATAAGACCCAAAAGAATCAAACAGTATTTAATGTTTAAACAAGTAACATAAGTTTGTTTTTCTCCCGGGGCTCCAAAGAGTAAAAAAAAAACAGAAGCAAACAGATTTATGTGAAACAATTAAGGGAAGTTTGTTCGTCACTCCCCATCAGGGGGAAGACAACAGAACAAACAGTAATTTATGTGAAAAAAGTAAGGTAAGTTTGCTCCTTCTACTAACCCAACAGGATGAACAAAGGAAAAAACAGTAATTTGTGTGAAATAAGTAACATAAGTTTGTTTTTTTCTACTTCGCGCAACAGAGTAAGACAAAAAGAACCAAACAGTATTTATTGAACAAGTAAGGGATGTTTGTTTCGGTCAAACTTGCCCCATCAGATAAGACCACAGAATCCAACAGTAATAATGTGAAGCAAGTAACATAAGTTGTTCGTTTTACTTCACTCCTCAGGATAAGACAAACAGAAAAAACCGATAATCTTGTGTAAATAATAACAAAAGTTTGTTTCTACTTCGCTCCAACATTGTAAGAATCAGAAACAAACATTTGTTATGTGAAACAAGCAAGGGAAATTTGTTTTGTTCTACTTCGCTGCAACAGGGTAAGACAACAAAAACAACCCGTAATCTGTGTGAAATAAGTAAAATACGTTTTTTTTACATCGCCCAACAGAGTAAGAAAACAGAATCAAAAAGTAGTTTAAGTGGAAAAAAAAAAAAAAAAGTAATGTAAGGTTCCCTTCTTTCTTCTTGCTCCATCAGGATAAGACAACAGAAACAAGTAAATTTATTAAAACAAGTAAGGTAAGTAAATTTTTTTGTACTTTTATCCATCAGAATAAGACAACAGAAACATACGTAATTTTTGTGAATAAATAACATAAGTTGTTTGTTCACTTCCTCTAACGGGGTAAGACCACGAAAACAAACAGTATTTATTTGAAAAACAAGGTAAATTGTTTTATTGTACTCGCTCCATCAAATAAAAAACAGAAACAAACAGTCGTTTTTTGAAATAAGTAACATAATTTGTTTTTATACACGCTCCAACGCAAATAACAGAACAACCCGTACTTTGGGAGGGAACCAGTAGTAAGTTTCTTCGTTCTACCCTTTCTCTATCGTATTTGACAACAGAAAAAAACAGTAACTTTTGTTAGACCATTAAAATAAGTTTGTTTGTTCTACTTCGTTTTTCCCAAAAGAGTAAGACAACAGAACCAAACAATAGTTTTTGTGAAACAAATTTAAAGGGAAAATTTTTTTCGTTGTACTTCGCTTCATCAGGATAAGACAACAGAAACAAACAGTACTTTATGTGAAACAAGTAATGTAAGTTTTGTTCAAATTTTACTTCCTCCATTTAGGAAAGACAACAGAAACAAACAGTATATCTGTGTGTATAAGTAACATAAAAATTGTTTGTTCTACTTCGCTCCAAAAGGGAAGACAAAAGAACCAACAGTAATTTAAAGTGAAACAAGTAAGGTAATTTTTTTCGTTTCTACTTTCTCTAACATGATAAGACAACAGAAACAAACAGTAGTTTAGTTGAAAAAAAGTAAGGTAAGTTTGCTCGTTCTAATTCGCTCCCTCCGGAAAGACAACAAAACAAACAGAAATTAAATGTGAAACAGTAAGGCAAGTTTTTTTTTCCCTTTTACTTACCTCCATCAGAAAAAGACAGCAAAATCAAACAGTGTTTAAGTGAAACAAAGTAAAGGGATTTGTTCGTTGTACTTCGCTCCATCAGGATAAGACAACAGAAACAAACAGTAGTTATGTGAACAAGTAATTAATTTTGTTCATTGTACTTCGATGCATCAGAATAAGACAACAGAAACAAACAGTAATTTGTGTGGGGGGTAAGTAACATAAGTTTGTTTTTTCTAATTCGCTTCCCCAAAAGAGTAAGACCACAGGAAAACCCAAAAAGAAATTTTGTGAAACAAAACAAGGTAAGTTTTGTTCATTCTGCTCCTCCATTTAGGATAAGACAACAAAACAAACAGTAGTTTATGTGAAACAAGTAAGGTAAGATTGTTCATTCTACTTCGGCTCAATCAGGATAAGTCAACAGAAAACAAACAGTAATTTGTGTAAAATAGGTAACCTAAGTTTGTTTGTTCTACTTCGCTCCAACAGGCTAAGATAACAGAACTAAACAGTACTTTGTTTGAAAGAAGTAAGGTAAGTTTGTTCGTTCTACTTCTCTCTATCACTTAAGACAGCAGAAACAAACAGTATTCATGTGAAAAAACTAAGGTAAGTTTGTTCCTTCTAACTTAGCCTCATCAGATAAGACAACAGAAACAAACAGTAATTTGTGTGAAGTAACACAAGTTTGTTTGTTCTACTTCGCGGCAACAGAGTAAGACAACAGAACCAAACAGTAGTTTATGTGAAACAAGTAAGGTATGCTTGTTCGGTCTACTTCGGTCCATCAGGATAAGACAACAGAATCAAACAGTAGTTAATGTGAAGCAAGTAACATAAGTTTATTTGTTCTACTTCGCACCAAAGAGTAAGACAACAGAAGCAAACTGTAGTTTATGTGAAACAATTAAGGTAAGTTTGTTCGTCTACTTCGCTCCTTCAGGATAAGACAACAGAAAAATAGAGTAGTTTATGTGAAACAAGTAAGGTAATTTGGCTTCCTTCTACTTAGCTCCATCAGGATGAGACAAAGGAAACAAACAGTAATTTGTGTGAAATAAGTAACATAAGTTTGTTTGTTCTACTTCGCTGCAACAGAGTAAGACAAGAGAACCAAACAGTAGTTTATGTGAAACAAGTAAAATAAAGTTTGTTCATTCTACTTCCCTCCATCAGGATAAGACAACAGAAACAAACAGTAATTTGTGTGAAGTAAGTAACATAAGTTTGTTTGTTCTACTGCGCTGCAGCAGAGTAAGACAACAGAACCAAACAGTAGTTTATGTGAAACAAGTAAGGTATGTTTGTTCGGTCTACTTCACTCATCAGGATAAAACAACAGAATCAAACAGTAGTTAATGTGAAGAAAGTAAATAAGTTTGTTCCTTCTACTTCACTCCATCAGGATAAGACAACAGAAACAAACAGTAATCTGTGTGAAATAAGTAACAAAAGTTTGTTTTTCTACTTCGCTCCAACATTGTAAGAATACAGAAACAAACAGTAGTTTAAGTGAAACAAGCAAGGAAAGTTTGTTCGTTCTACTTCGCTCCATCAGTATAAGGAAACAGAAACAAACAGTCGTTTATGTGAAATAAGTAACATAAGTTTGTTTGTTATACTTCGCTCCAACAGGCTAAGATAACAGAACTAAACAGTACTTTGTATGAAACCAGTAACATAAGTTTCTTCGTTCTACCTCGCTCCATCAGTATAAGACAACAGAAAAAAACAGTACTTTATGTGAGACCAGCAACATAAGTTTGTTTGTTCTACTTCGTTCCAACAGAGTAAGACAACAGAAACAAACAATAGTTTATGTGAAACAAGTAAGGAAATTTTTTTCGTTGTACTTCACTGCATCAGGATAAGACAACAGAAGCAAACAGTAGTTTATGTGAAACAAGTAAGGTAAGTTTGTTCATTGTACTTCGCTCCATCAGGGTAAGACAACAGAAACAGTATTCTGTGTGAAATAAGTAACATAAGATTGTTTGTTCTACTTCGCTCCAAAAGAGGAAGACAAAAGAACCAAACAGTAGTTTATGTGAAACAAGTAAGGTAATTTGGTTCGTTCTACTTCCTCCATCAGGATAAGACAACAGAAACAAACAGTAGTTAGTGTGAAACAAGTAAGGCAAGTTTGTTCCTTCTACTTACCTCCAACAGCATAAGACAACAGAAATAAACAGTAGTTTATATGAAACATGTAAGGTGATTTTGTTCGTTCTACTTCGCTGAATCAGGATAAGACAACAGAAACAAACAGTAGTTTATGTGAAACAAGTAAGGTAAGTTTGTTCATTGTATTTCGTTCCAACAAGATAAGCCAACAGAAACAAACAGTAATTTCTGTGAAATATGTAACATAAATTTGTTTGTTCTACTTTGCTCCAACAGAGTAAGACAACAGAACTGAACAGTACTTTGTGTGAAACAAGTAAGGTAAGATTGTTGTTCTACTTCGCTCCATCAGGATAAGACAACAGAAACAAACAGAAGTTTATGTGAAACAAGTAAGGTAAGTTTGTTCGTTCTACTTTGGTCCATCAAGATAATACAACAGAACCAAACAGTAGTTTATGTGGAACAAGGAAGGTAAGTTTGTTCGTTCTACTTCACTCCTTCAGGATAAGACAACAGAAACAAACAGTACATTATGTGAAACAAGTAAGGTAATTTGTTCATTGTACTTCGCTCCATCAGGAAAGACAACAGAAACAAAGAATAGTTTATGTGAAACAAGTAAGGTAAGTTTGTTCATTGTACTTCGCTCCATCAGGATGAGACAACAGAAACAAACAGTAATCTGTGTGAAATAAGTAACATAAGTTTGTTTGTTCTAATTCGCTGCAACAGAGTAAGACAACAGAATCAAACAGTAGTTTATGTGAAACAAGTAGTGTAAGTTCATTCGTTCTACTACGATTCCATCAAGGTAAGACAACAGAAACAAAGAGTAGTTTATGTGAAACAAGTAAGGTAAGTTTGTTCATTGTACTTCGATGCATCAGAATAAGATAACAGAAACACACAGTAATTTGTGTGAGATAACATATGTTTGTTTGTTCTACTTCGCCCCAACAGAGTAAGACCACAGAACCAAACAGTCGTTTATGTGAAACAAGCAAGGTAAGTTTGTTCATTGTACTTCTCTCCATCAGGATGAGACAACAGAAACAAGCAGTAGTTTATTTGAAAGAAGGAAGGTAAATTTGTTCATTGTACTTCGCTCCATCAGGATGAGACAACAGAAACAAACAGTAGTTTATGTGAAAAAAAGAAAGGGAAGTATGTTCATTGTACTTCGCTCCATCAGGATAAGACAACAGAAACAAACAGTAGTTTATGTGAAACAGGGAATGGAATTTTGTTCATTGTACTTCACTCCATCAGGATAAGACAATAGAAACAAACAGTAGTTTATGTGAAACAAGTAAGGTAAGTTTGTTCGTTCTACTTCACTCCATCAGGATAAGACAACAGAAACAAACAGTAATCTGTGTGAAATAAGTAACAAAAGTTTGTTTTCCTACTTCGCCCCAACAGAGTAAGGCAACAGACTCAAAGAGTAGTTTATGTGAAACAAGTAAGGTATGTTTGTTGGTTCTACTTCGCTCCATCAGGATAAGACAACAGAAACAAACAGTAGTTTATGTGGAACAAGTAATTTAATTTTGTTCATTGTACTTCGATGCATCAGAATAAGACAATAGAAACAAACAGTAATTTGTGTGACATAAGTAACATAAGTTTGTTTATTCTACTTCGGTCCAACAGGCTAAGATAACAGAACTAAACAGTAGTTTATGTGAAACAAGCAAGGTAAGTTTGTTCGTTCTGCTTCTCTCTATCACGTTAAGACAACAGAAACAAACAGTAGTTCATGTGAAAAAACTAAGGTAAGTTTGTTCCTTCTACTTAGCTCCATCAGGATAAGACCACAGAAATAAACAGTAATTTGTGTGAAGTAAGTAACATAAGTTTGTTTGTTCTACTTCGCTGCAACAGAGTAAGACAACAGAACCAAACAGTAGTTTATGTGAAACAAGTAAGGTATGTTTGTTCGTTCTACTTCGCTCCATCCGGAGAAGACAAAAGAAAAAAAACAGTAGTTTATGTGAAACATGTAACATAAGTTTGTTTGTTGTACTTCGCGCCAACAGAGTAGGAGAACAGAACCAAACAGTAGTTTATTTGAAACATGTAAGGTAAGTTTGTTAGTTCTACTTCGCTCCATCATTATACGACAACAGAAACTAGCAGTAGTTTATGTGAAACAAGCAAGGAAAGTTTGTTCATTGTACTTCGCTCCATCAGGTTAAGACAGCAGAAACAAAGAGTAATTTGTGTGAAAGAAGTAACATAAGTTTGTTTGTTCTACTTCGCTCCAACAGAGTAAGACAACAGAGCGAAACAGTAGTTTTTGCGAAACAAGTAAGGTAAGTTTGTTCATTGTACTTTGCTCCATCAGGATAAGAAAACAGAAACAAACAGTAATTTGTGTGAAATAAGTAACATAAGTGTGTTTATTCTATTTTGCTGCAACAGAGTAACAAAAGAGAATCAAACAGTAGCTCATGTGAAACAAGTTATGTAAGTTTGTTCGTTCTACATCGCTCCATCAGGATAAGACAACCAAAACAAACAGTAATTTATGTGAAACAAGTAAGGTAAGTTTGTTCATTCTACTTCGCTCCATCAGGATAAGACAACAGAAACAAACAGTAATCTGTGTGAAATAAGTAACATAAGTTTGTTCTTCTTCGATCCAACAGAGTAAGACAACAGAATCAAGCAGTAGTTTATGTGAAAAAAGAAAGGTAAGTTTGTTCATTGTACTTCGTTCCATCAGGGTGAGACAAGAGAAACAAACAGTAGTTTATGTGAAACAAGGAAGGGAAGTTTGTTCATTGTTCTTCGAGCCATCAGGATAAGACAACAGAAAGAAACAGTAGTTTATGTGAAACAAGTGAGGTAAGTTTGTTCATTGTACTTCGCTCCATCAGGATAAGACAACAGAAACAAACAGTAGTTTATGTGAAACAAGTAAGGTAAGTTTGTTCATTTTACTTTGATGCATCTTAATAAGACAACAGAAACAAACAGTAATTTGTGTGAGATTAGTAAAATACGTTTGTTTGTTCTAATTCGCTCCAACAGAGTTAGACCACAGAACCAAACATTAGTTTATGTGACACAAGTAAGGTAAGTTTGTTCGTTCTACTTCACTCCATCATGATAAGACAACAGAAACAAACAGTAGATTATATGAAACAAGTAAGGTAAGTTTGTTCATTGTATTTCGCTCTATCAGGATGCGACAACAGAAACAAACAGTAGTTAATGTGAAACAAGTAAGGTAAGTTTGTTCATTTTACTTTGATGCATCTGAATAAGACAACAGAAACAAACAGTAATTTGTGTGAGATAAGTAAAATACTTTTGTTTGTTCTACTTCGCTCCAACAGAGTTAGACCACAGAACCAAACATTAGTTTATGTGACACAAGTAATGTAAGTTTTTTCGTTCTACTTCACTCCATCATGATAAGACAACAGAAACAAACAGTAGAATATATGAAACAAGTAAGGTAAGTTTGTTCATTGTATTTCGCTCTATCAGGATACGACAACAGAAACAAACAGTAGTTAATGTGAAACAAGTAAGGTAAGTTTGTTCATTTTACTTTGATGCATCTGAATAAGACAACAGAAACAAACAGTAATTTGTGTGAGATAAGTAAAATACTTTTGTTTGTTCTACTTCGCTCCAACAGAGTTAGACCACAGAACCAAACATCAGTTTATGTGACACAAGTAAGGTAAGTTTGTTCGTTCTACTTCACTCCATCGTGATAAGACAACAGAAACAAACAGTAGATTATGTGAAACAAGTAAAGTAAGTTTGTTCATTGTATTTCGCTCTATCAGGATACGACAATAGAAACAAACAGTAGTTTATGTGAAACAATTAAGGTAAGTTTGTTTGTTCTACTTCAGTCCATCAGGATAAGACAACAGAAACAAACAGTAATCTGTGTGAAATAAGTAACAAAAGTTTGTTTGTTCTAATTCGCTCCAACAGAGTAAGACAACAGAATCAAACAGTAGTTTATGTGAAACAAGTAGTGTAAGTTCGTTCGTTCTACTACGATTCCATCAAGATAAGACAACGGAAACAAAGAGTAGTTTATGTGAAACAAGTAAGGTAAGTTTGTTCATTGTACTTCGATGCATCAGAATAAGATAACAGAAACAAACAGTAATTTGTGTGAGATAACATATGTTTGTTTGTTCTACTTCGCTCCAACAGAGTAAGACCACAGAACCAAACAGTCGTTTATGTGAAACAAGCAAGGTAAGTTTGTTCATTGTACTTCTCTCCATCAGGATGAGACAACAGAAACAAACAGTAGTTTATGTGAAAGAAGGAAGGTAAATTTGTTCATTGTACTTCGCTCCATCAGGATGAGACAACAGAAACAAAGAGTAGTTTATGTGAAAAAAAGAAAGGGAAGTATGTTCATTGTACTTCGCTCCATCAGGATAAGACAACAGAAACAAACAGTAGTTTATGGGAAACAGGGAATGGAATTTTGTTCATTGTACTTCACTCCATAAGGATAAGACAATAGAAACAAACAGTAGTTTATGTGAAACAAGTAAGGTAAGTTTGTTCGTTCTACTTCACTCCATCAGGATAAGACAACAGAAACAAACAGTAATCTGTGTGAAATAAGTAACAAAAGTTTGTTTTTCTACTTCGCTCCAACAGAGTAAGACAACAGAGTCAAACAGTAGTTTATGTGAAACAAGTAAGGTAAGATTGGTCATTCTACTTCGCTCAATCAGGATAAGTCAACAGAAACAAACAGTAATTTGTGTAAAATAGGAAACCTAGTTTGTTTGTTCTACTTCGCTCCAACAGGGTAAGATAACAGAACTAAAAAGTACTTTGTGTGAAATAAGTAAGGTAAGTTTGTTCGTTCTACTTCTGTTCATCACATTAAGACAGCAGAAACAAACAGTAGTTCATGTGCAAAAACTAAGGTAAGTTTGTTCATTCTACTTAGCATCATCAGGATAAGACAACCGAAACAAACAGTAATTTGTGTGAAGTAAGTAACATACGTTTGTTTGTTCTACTTCGCTGCAACAGAGTAAGACAACAGAACCAAACAGTAGTTTCTGTGAAACAAGTAAGGTATGTTTGTCGGGCTACTTCGCTCCATCAAGATAAGACAACAGAATCAAACAGTAGTTAATGTGAAGCAAGTAACATAAGTTTGTTTGTTCTACTTCGCTCCAAAGAGTAAGACAACTGAAGCAAACTGTAGTTTATGTGAAACAAGTAAGGTAAGTTTGTTCATTCTACTTCGCTCCATCAGGATAAGACAACAGAAACAAACAGTAGTTTATGTGAAACAAGTAAGGTAAGTTTGTTCATTCTACTTCGCTCCATCAGAATAAGACAACAGAAGCAAACAGTAGTTTATGTGAAACAAGTAAGGTAAGTTTGTTCATTGTACTTTGCCCCATCTGGATAAGACAACAGAAACAAACAGTAATTTGTGTGAAATAAGTAATATAAGTTTTTTGTTCTCCTTCGCTCCAACAGCCTAAGATAACAGAACTAAACAGCACTTTGTGTGAAACAAGTAAGGTAAGTTTGTTTGTTCTACTTCTCTCTATCACGTTAAGACAGCAGAAACAAACAGTCGTTCATGTGAAAAAACTTAGGTAAGTTTGTTCCTTCTACTTAGCTCCATCAGGATAAGACAACAGAAACAAACAGTAATTTGTGTGAAGTAAGTAACATAAGTTTGTTTGTTCTACTTTGCTGCAACAGTGTGAGACAACAGAACCAAACAGTAGTTTATGTGAAACAAGTAAGGCATGTTTGTTCGGTCTACTTCGCTCCATCCAGATAAGACAACAGAATGAAACAGTAGTTCATATGAAGCAAGTAACATAAGTTTGTTTGTTCTACTTCGCTCCAAAGAGTAAGACAACAGAAGGAAACAGTAGTTTATGTGAAACAAGTAAGGTAAGTTTGATCGTCTACTTCGCTCCATCAGGATAAGACAACAGAAACAAACAGTAGTTTATGTGAAACAAGTAAGGTACGTTTGTTCATTCTACTTCGCTCCATCATGATACGACAACAGAAACTAACAGTAGTTTATGTGAAAGAAGCAAGGAAAGTTTGTTTATTGTACTTCGCTCCATCAGGTAAAGACAACAGAAAGAAAGCAGTAATTTGTGTGAAAGAAGTAACATAACTTTGTTTGTTCTACTTCGCTCCAACAGAGTAAGACAACAGAGCCAAACAGTAGTTTTTGTGAAACAAGTAAGGTAAGTTTGTACATTGTACTTTGCGCCATCAGGATAATAAAACAGAAAGAAACAGTAATTTGTGTGAAATAAGTAACATAAGTTTGTTTATTGTATTTTGCTGCAACAGAGTAACAAAAGAGAATCAAACAGTAGCTCATGTGAAACAAGTAATGTAATTTTGTTCGTTCTACATCGCTCCATCAGGATAAGACAACCAAAACAAACATTAATTTATGTGAAAAAAGTAAGGTAAGTTTGTTCATTCTACTTCGCTCCATCAGGATAAGACAACAGAAATAAACAGTAATCTGTGTGAAATAAGTAACAAAAGTTTGTTCTTCTTCGATCCAACAGAGTAAGACAACAGAATCAAGCAGTAGTTTATGTGAAACAAGTAATGTAAATTTGTTCGTTCTACTTCGCTACATCAGGATAAGACAACAGAAACAAACAGTAGTTTATGTGAAACAAGTAAGGTAAGTTTGTTCATTTTATTTTGATGCATCTGAATAAGACAACAGAAACAAACAGTAATTTGTGTGACATAAGTAACATAAGTTTGTTTGTTCTACTTCGCTGCAACAGAGTAAGGCAACAGAACCCAACAGTAGTTTCTGTAAAACAAGTAAGGTATGTTTGTTCGGTCTACTTCACTCCATCAGGATAAGACAACAGAATCAAACAGTAGTTAATGTGAAGCAAGTAACATAAGTTTTTTTGTTCTACTTCACTCCAAAGAGTAAGACAACAGAAGCAAACAGTAGTTTATGTGAAACAAGTAAGGTAAATTTGTTCATTCTACTTCGCTCCATCAGGATAAGACAACAGAAACAAACAGTAATTTATGTGAAACAAGTAAGGTAAGTTTGTTCATTGTACTTTGCTCCATCTGGATAAGAAAACAGAAACAAACAGTAATTTGTGTGAAATAAGTAATATAAGTTTTCTGTTCTCCTTCGCTCCTATAGAGTAAGACCACAGAACCAAACACTAGTTTATGAGAAACAAGTAAGATAAGTTTGTTCGTTCTACTTCTCTCCAACAGAGTAGGAGAACAGAAGAAACAGTAGTTTATTTGAAACAAGTAAGGTAAATTTGCTCATTCTACTTCGCTCCATCAGTATTCGACAACAGAAACTAACAGTAGTTTGTGTGAAACAAGCAAGGAAAGTTTGTTCATTGTACGTCGCTCCATCAGGTTAAGACAACAGAAACAAAGAGTAATTTGTGTGAAAGAATGAACATAAGTTGTTTGTTCTACTTCGCTCCAACAGAGTAGGAGAACAGAACCAAACAGTAGTTTATTTGAAACAAGTATGGTAAGTTTGTTCATTCTACTTCGCTCCATCATGATACGACAACAGAAACTAACAGTAGTTTATGTGAAACAAGCAAGGAAAGTTTGTTCATTGTACTTCGCTCCATCAGGTTAAGACAACAGAAATAAAGAGTAATTTGTGTGAAAGAAGTAACATAAGTTTGTTTGTTCTACTTCGCTCCAACAGAGTAAGACAGCAGAGCCAAACAGTAGTTTTTGTGAAACAAGTAAGGTAAGTTTGTTCATTGTACTTTGCTCCATCAGGATAATAAAACAGAAACAAACAGTAATTTGTGTGAAATAAGTAACATAAGTGTGTTTATTCTATTTTGCTTCAGCAGAGTAACAAAAGAGAATCAAACAGTAGCTCATGTGAAACAAGTAATGTAAGTTTGTTCGTTCTACATCGCTCCATCAGGATAAGACAACCAAAACAAACAGTAGTTTATGTGAAACAAGTAAGATAAGTTTGTTAATTCTACTTCGCTCCATCAGGATAAGACAACAGAAACAAACAGTAATCTGTGTGAAATAAGTAACATAAGTTTGTTCTTCTTCGATCCAACAGAGTGAGACAACAGAATCAAGCAGTAGTTTATGTGAAACAAGGAAGGTAAGTTTGTTCATTCTACTTCGCTCCATCAGGATAAGACAACAAAAACAAACAGTAATCTGTGTGAAATAAGTAACATAAGTTTGTTCTTCTTCGATCCAACAGAGTGAGACAACAGAATCAAGCAGTAGTTTATGTGAAACAAGTAAGGTAAGTTTGTTCATTCTACTTCGCTCCATCAGGATAAGACAACAGAAACAAACAGTAATCTGTGTGAAATAAGTAACATAAGTTTGTTCTTCTTCGATCCAACAGAGTGAGACAACAGAATCAAGCAGTAGTTTATGTGAAACAAGGAAGGTAAGTTTGTTCATTGTACTTCGCTCCATCAGGATAAGACAACAGAAACAAACAGTAATCTCTGTGTAATAAGTAAGAAAAGAATGTTTTTCTACTTCGCTCCAACAGAGTAAGACAACAGAGTCAACACTAGTTTATGTCAAAGAAGTAAGGTATGTTTGTTCGTTCTACTTCGCTCCATCAGGATAAGACAACAGAAAAAAAACAGTAGTTTATATGAAACAAGTAATTTAATTTTGTTCATTGTACTTCGATGCATCAGAATAAGACAACAGAAACAAACAGTAATTTGTGTGACAAAAGTAACATAAGTTACTTTGTTCTACTTCGCTCCAACAGAGTAATACGACAGAACCAAACAGTAGTTTATGTGAAACAAGCAAGGTAAGTTTGTTCTTTCTCCTTCGCTCCATCTGGATAAGACAACAGAAACAAACAGTACTTTCTGTGAAACATGTAAGGTGAGATTGTTCATTCTACTTCGCTCAATCAGGATAAGTCAACAGAAACAAACAGTAATTTGTGTAAAATAGGAAACCTAATTTTGTTTGTTCTACTTCGCTCCAACAGGCTAAGATAACAGAACTAAACAGTACTTTGTGTGAAACAAGCAAGATAAGTTTGTTCGTTCTACTTCGCTCCATCACGTTAAGACAGCAGAAACAAACAGTAGTTCATGTGAAAAAACTAAGGTAAGTTTGTTCCTTCTCCTTAGCTCCATCAGGACAAGACAACAGAAACAAACAGTAATTTGTGTGAAGTAAGTAACATAAGTTTGTATGTTCTACTTCGCTGCAACAGAGTAAGACAACAGAACCAAACAGTAGTTTCTGTGAAATAAGTAAGGTATGTTTGTTCGGTCTACTTCGCTGCATCAGGATAAGACAACAGAATCAAACAGTAGTTAATGTGAAGCAGGTAACATTAATTTGTTTGTTCTACTTCGCTCCAAAGAGTGAGACAACAGAGGCAAACAGTAGTTTATGTGAAACAATTAAGGTAAGTTTGTTCATTGTACTTTGCTCCATCTGGATAAGAAAACAGATACAAACAGTAATTTGTGTGAAATAAGTAGTATAAGTTTTTTGTTGTCCTTCGCTCCAATAGAGTAAGACCACAGAACCAAACACTAGTTTATGTGAAACAAGTAAGATAGGTTTGTTCGTTCTACTTCGCTCCATCAAGATAAGACAACAGAAAAAAAAACAGTAGTTTATGTGAAACAAGTAACATAAGTTGGTTTGTTGTACTTCACTCCAGCTGAGTAGGAGAACACAACCAAACAGTAGTTTATTTGGAACAAGTAAGGTAAGATTGTTCGTTCTACTTCGCTCCATCATGATACGACAACAGAAACTAACAGTAGTTTATGTGAAACAACAGAAACAAACAATAATTTGTGTGAAATAAGTAACATAAGTGTGTTTATTCTATTTCGCTTAAACAGAGTAACAAAAGAGAATCAAACAGTACCTCATGTGAAACAAGTAAGGTAAGTTTGTTCGTTCTACATCGCTCCATCAGGATAAGACAACCAAAACAAACAGTAGTTTATGTGGAACAAGTAAGGTAAGTTTGTTCGTTCTACTTCTCTCCATCAGGATAAGAGAACAGAAACAAACAGTAATCTGTGTGAAATAAGTAACATAAGTTTGTTCTTCTTCGATGCAACAGAGTAAGACAACAGAATCAAGCAGTAGTTCATGTGAAACAAGTAAAGTAAGTTTGTTCGTTCTACTTCGCTACATCAGGATAACACAACAGAAACAAACAGTAGTTTATGTGAAACAA
This sequence comes from Dipus sagitta, assembly GCA_036346955.1. NCBI lineage: Eukaryota > Metazoa > Chordata > Mammalia > Rodentia > Dipodidae > Dipus > Dipus sagitta. Next base: position 304,590 of record CM070778.1, on the reverse strand, counting down.
GTAAGGTAAGTTTGTTCATTTTACTTTGATGCATCTGAATAAGACAACAGAAACAAACAGTAATTTGTGTGAGATAAGTAACATACGTTTCTTTGTTCTACTTCGTTCCAACAGAGTTAGACCACAGAACCAAACATTAGTTTATGTGAAACAAGTAAGGTAAGTTTGTACATTCTACTTCACTCCATCAGGATAAAACAACAGAAACAAACAGTAGATTATGTGAAACAAGTAAGGTAAGTTTGTTCATTGTACTTCGCTCCATCAGGAAAGACAACAGAAACAAAGAGTAGTTCATGTGAAACGAGTAAGGTAAATTTGTTCATTCTCCGTTGGAGAATCTGCTTCTCTTTTTCAGATAGATGTAGACCCTATGGAGAGAGCCACCCCATCATACCTCAAAAGGGCCCCGGCTGAAACTAAGAAAACTTGGAGAAACAAGCAAGGAGGCTGTTTTCCTGATGAACCGGACACCAGCAAAAGGGGAAAGAGATCAGCATAGAGAAAAATCAACTCCTACCAAATCAGAGAGCCAGAGCCTCAGAGGCCCTCAACACCTTATCACTGAAGCAGACCAAAAATGAACCCAACATGGCTCAGGGAAATTTTGCGGAAGAGGGGGCGGAAAGAATGTCAGAGTCACATGTTGGGTCATGATATGCAGAGACATTTAGCTTAGCCATAACTGTGGGCTAACTCCACAATGCATGACCCGTATACCTCAACAAGGAGAGGCCAAGGGGAGGGGGTAGGTCACGGATGAGCCTAATAATGGTACCAAACTGACTGTATTTGCTGAATACAGAACTGACTAATAAAAAAAAAAAAAGTTTGTTTATTCTATTTTGCTGCAACACAGTAACAAAAGAGAATCAAACAGTAGCTCATGTGAAACAAGTAATGTAAGTTTGTTCGTTCTACATCGCTCCATCAGGATAAGACAACCAAAAAAAAAAACAGTAATTTATGTGAAACAAGTAAGGTAATTTTGTTCATTCTACTTAGCTCCATCAGGATAAGACAACAGAAACAAACAGTAATCTGTGTGAAATAAGTAACATAAGTTTGTTCTTCTTCCATCCAAAAGAGTAAGACAACAGAATCAAGCAGTAGTTTATGTGAAACAAGGAAGGGAATTTGTTCATTGTAATTCGCTCCATCAGGATAAGACAACAGAAACAAACAGTAGTTTATGGGAAACAAGTAAGGTAAGTTTGTTCATTGTACTTCGCTCAATCAGGAAAAGACAACAGAAACAAAGAGTAGTTTATGTGAAACAAGTAAGCTAAGTTTGTTCATTGTACTTCGATGCATCAGAATAAGACAACAGAAACAAACAGTAATTTGTGTGAGATAACATAAATTTGTTTGTTCTACTTCGGTCCAACAGAGTAAGACAACAGAACCAAAGAGTAGTTTATGTGAAACAAGCAAGGTAAGTTTGTTCCTTCTACTTCTCTCCATCAGGAGGAGACAACAGAAACAAACAGTAGTTTATGTTAAAAAAAGGAAGGGAAGTTTGTTCATTGTACTTCGCTCCATCAGGATAAGACATCAGAAACAAACAGTAGTTTATGTGAAACAACGAAAGGAAGTTGGTTCATTGTACTTCGTTCCATCAGGTTAAGACAACAGCAACAAACAGTAATCTGTGTGAAATAAGTAACAAAGTTTGTTTTTCTACTTCGCTCCAACAGAGTCAAACAGTAGTTTATGTGAAACAAGTAAGGTATGTTTGTTCGTTCTACTTCACTCCATCAGGATAAGACAACAGAAACAAACAGTAGTTTATGTGAAACACGTAAGGTAAGTTTGTTCATTGTCTTTTGCTCCATCTGGATAAGAAAACAGAAACAAACAGTAATTTGTTTGAAATAAGTAACATAAGTTTATTCTACTTCGCGGCAACAGAGTAAGAAAACAGAATCAAACAGGAGCTCATGTGAAACAAGTAAGGTAAGTTTGTTCGTTCTACTTAGCTCCATCAGGATAAGACAACAGAAACAAACAGTAGTTTATGTGAAACAAGTAAGTAAGTCTGTTCGTTCTACTTCACTCCATCAGGATAAGACAACGGCAAAAAACAGTAATCTGTGTGAAATAAGTAACAACGTTTGTTTTTCTACTTCGCTCCAACAGAGTAATACAACAGAGTCAAACAGTAGTTTATGTGAAACAAGTAAGGTATGTTTGTTCATTCTACTTCGCTCCATAAGGATAAGACAACAGAAACAAACAGTAGTTTATGTGAAACACGTAAGGTAAGTTTGTTCATTGTCTTTTGCTCCTTCAGGATAAGAAAACAGAAACAAACAGTAATTTATTTGAAATAAGTAACATAAGTTTATTCTACTTCGCTGCAACAGAGTAAGAAAACAGAATCAAAGAGGAGCTCATGTGAAACAAGTAAGGTAAGTTTGTTCGTTCTACTTCACTCCATCAGGATAAGACAACAGAAACAAACAGTAATCTGTGTGAAATAAGTAACATAACTTTGTTGTACTTCGATCCAACAGAGTAAGACAACAGAATCAAACAGTAGTTTTTGTGAAACAAGTAATGTAAGTTTGTTCATTCTACTTTGCTCCATCAGGATAAGACAACAGATCCAAACAATAGTTTATGTGAAACAAGTAAGGTAAGTTTGTTCGTTCTACTTCACTCCATCAGGATAAGACAACAGAAACAAACAGCAGATTATGTGAAACAAGTAAGGTAAGTTTGTTCATTGTACTTCGCTCCATCAGGATAAGACAACAGAAACAAACAGTAATCTGTGTGAAATAAGCAACATAAGTTTGTGTGTTCTACTTCGCTCCAACAGAGGAAGACAAAAGAATCAAACAGTAGTTTATGTGAAACAAGTAATGTAAGTTCTTTCGTTCTACTACGATTCCATCAAGATAAGACAACAGAAACAAAGAGTTGTTTATGTGAAACAAGTCAGGTAAGTTTGTTCATTGTACTTCGATGCATCACACTAAGACAACAGAAACAAACAGTAATTTGTGTGAGATAAGTAACATAAGTTTGTTTGTTCTTCTTCGCTCCAACAGAGTAAGACCACAGAACCAAACAGTAGTGTATGTGAAACAAGGAAGGTATGTTTCCTCCTTCTACTTGTCTCCATCAGGATGAGACAACAGAAACAAACAGTAGTTTATGTGAAAGAAGGAAGGTAAGTTTGTTCATTGTACTTCGCTCCATCAGGATGAGACAAGAGAAACAAGCAGTAGTTTATGTGAAACCAGAAAGGGAAGTTTGTTCATTGTACTTCGCTAAATCAGGATAAGCCAACAGAAACAAACAGTAGTTTATGTGAAACAAGTAAGGTATGTTTGTTCGGTCTACTTCGCTCCATCAGGATAAGACAACAGAAACAAACATTAGTTTATGTGAAGCAAGTAACATAAGTTTGTTTGTTCTACTTCGCTCCAAAGAGTAAGACAAAAGAACCAAACAGTAGTTTATGTGAAACAAGTGAGGTAAGTTTGTTCATTCTACTTCGCTCCATCAGGATACGACAACAGAAACAAACAGTAGTTTATGTGAAACAAGTAAGGTAAGTTTGTTCATTGTACTTTGCTCCATCAGGATAAGAAAACAGAAACAAACAATAATTTGTGTGAAATAGTGTAACATATGTTTGTTTGTTCTATTTCGCTGCAACAGAGTAAGAAAACAGAATCAAACAGTAGCTCATGTGAAACAAGTAATGTAAGTTTGTTCATTCTACTTTGCTCCATCAGGATAATACAACAGAACCAAACAGAAGTTTATATGAAACAAGTAAGTTAAGTTTGTTCGTTCTACTTCACTCCTTTAGGATAAGACAACAGGAACAAACACTACATTATGTGAAACAAGTTAGGTAATTTGTTCATTGTACTTCGCTCCATCAGGAAAGACAACAGAAACAAAGAGTAGTTTATGTGAAACAAGTAAGGTAAGTTTGTTCATCATACTTTGCTCCATCAGGATAAGACAACAGAAACAAACAGTAGATTATGTGAAACAAGTAAGGTAAGTTTGTTCATTGTATTTCAATGCATCAGAATAAGACAACAGAAATAAACAGTAATTTGTGTGAGATAACATATGTTTGTTTGTTCTACTTCGCTCCAACAGAGTAAGACCACAGAACCAAACAGTAGTTTATGTGAAACAAGCAAGGTAAGTTTGTTCCTTCTACTTCTCTCCATCAGGATGAGACAACAGAAAAAAACAGTAGTTTATGTGAGATATGGAAGGTAAATTTGTTCATTGTATTTTGCTCCATCAGGATTAGACAACAGAAAAAAACAGTAGTTTATGTGAAAAAAAGGAAGGGAAGTTTGTTCATTGTACTTCGCTCCATCAGGATAAGACAACAGAAACAAACAGTAGTTTATGTGAAACAAGGAAGGGAAGTTTGTTCATTGTACTTTGCTCCATCAGGATAAGACAACAGAAACAAACAGTAGTTTATGTGAAACAAGTAAGGTAAGTTTGTTCGTTCTACTTCACTCCATCAGGATAAGACAACAGAAACAAACAGTAGTTTATGTGGAACAAGTAATTTAATTTTGTTCATTGTACTTCGATGCATCAGCATAAGACAACAGAAAGAAACAGTAATTTGTGTGACATAAGTAACATAAGTTACTTTGTTCTACTTCGCTCCAACAGAGTAAGACCACAGAACCAAACAGTAGTTTATGTAAAACAAGCAAGGTAAGTTTGTTCGTTCTGCTTCGCTCCATCAGGATAAGACAACAGAAACAAACAGTAGTTTATGTGAAACAAGTAAGGTAAGATTGTTCATTCTACTTCGCTCAATCAGGATAAGTCAACAGAAACAAACAGTAATTTGTGTAAAATAGGTAACCTAAGTTTGTTTGTTCTACTTCGCTCCAACAGGCTAAGATAACAGAACTAAACAGTACTTTGTGAGAAACAAGTATGGTAAGTTTGTTCGTTCTACTTCTCTCTATCACCTTAAGACAGCAGAAACAAACAGTAGTTCATGTGAAATAACTACGGTAAGTTTGTTCCTTCTACTTAGCTCCATCAGGATAAGACAACAGAAACAAACAGTAGTTTATGTGAAACAAGTAAGGTATGTTTGTTCGGTCTACTTCGGTACATGAGGAAAAGACAACAGAATCAAACAGTAATTAATGTGAAGCAAGTAACATAAGTTTGTTTGTTCTACTTTGCTCCAAAGAGTAAGACAACAGAAGCAAACAGTAGTTTATGTGAAACAATTAAGGTAAGTTTGTTCGTCTACTTCGCTCCATCAGGATAAGACAACAGAAAAAAACAGTAGTTTATGTGAAACAAGTAAGGTAAGTTTGTTCCTTCTACTTAGCTCCAACAGGATGAGACAAAGGAAACAAATAGTAATTTGTGTGAAATAAGTAACATAAGTTTGTTTGTTCTACTTCGCTGCAACAGAGTAAGACAAGAGAACCAAACAGTAGTTTATGTGAAACATGTAAGGCAAGTTTGTTCATTCTGCTTCGCTCCATCAGGATAAGACAACAGAAACAAACAGTAGTTTGTGTGAGACAAGTAACATAAGTTTGTTTGTTCTAATTCTCTCCAACTAAGTAAGACAACAGAACCAAACAGTAGTTTATGTTAAACAAGTAAGGTAAGTTTGTTCGTTCTACTTCGCTCCATCAGGATAAGACAACAGAAACAAACAGTAGTTTATGTGAAACAAGAAAGGTAAGGTGGTTCGTCATTCTTGGCTCCATCAGTGTAAGACAACAGACACAAACAGTAATCTGTGTGAAATAAGTAACAAAAGATTCTTTGTTCTACTTCGCTGCAACAGAGTAAGAATACAGAAACAAACAGCAGTTTATTTGAAACAAATAAGGGAAGTGTGTTCGTTGTACTTATCTCCATCACGTTAAGACAGCACAAACAAACAGTAGTTCATGTGAAAGAAGTGAGGTAAGTTTGTTCTTTCTACTTTGCTCCATCAGGATAAGGAAACAGAAACAAACATTAATTTGTGTGAAAAAAGTATCATAAGGTTGTTTGTTCTACTTCGCTGCAACAGAGTAAGACAACAGAACTAAACAGTTGTTTATGTGAAACAAGTAAGGTATGTTTGTTCGGTCTACTTCGGTCCAACAGGATAAGACAACAGAAACAAACATTAGTTTATGTGAAGCAAGTAACATAAGTTTCTTTATTCTACTTCGCTCCAAAGAGTAAGACAAAAGAACGAAACCGTAGTTTATGTGAAACAAGTAAGGTATGTTTGTTCATTCTACTTCCCTCCATCAGGATACGACAACAGAAACAAACAGTAGTTTATGTGAAACAAATAAGGTAAGTTTGTTCATTGTACTTTGCTCCATCAGGATAAGAAAACAGAAACAAACAGTAATTTGTGTGAAATAGTGTAACATAAGTTTGTTTGTTCTATTTCGCTGCAACAGAGTAAGAAAACAGAATCAAACAGTAGCTCATGTGAAACAAGTAAGGTAAGATTGTTCATTCTACTTCGCTCCATAAGGATAAGACAACAGACACAACAGTAACCTCTGTGAAAAAAGTAACATAAGTTTGTTGTAGTTCGATCCAACAGAGTAAGACAACAGAATCAAAGAGCAGTTTATGTGAAACAAGTAATGTAAGTTTGTTCGTTCTACTTTGCGCCATCAGGATAATACAACAGAACCAAACAGTAGTTTATGTGAAACAAGTAAGGTAAGTTTGTTCGTTCTACTTCACTCCTTCAGGATAAGACAACAGAAACAAACAGTACATTATGTGAAACAAGTAAGGTAATTTGTTCGTTGTACTTCACTCCATCAGGAAAGACGACAGAAACAAAGAGTAGTTTATGTGAAAAAAATAAGGTAAGTTTGTTCATTGTATTTCGCTCCATCAGGATGAGACAACAGAAACAAACAGTAGTTTATGTGAAACAAGTAAGGGAAATTTGTTCATTGTACTTCACTCCATCAGTATAAGAAAACAGAAACAAAGAGTAATCTGTGTGAAATAAGTAACATAAGTTTGTTTGTTCTACTTCGCTCCAACAGAGTAAGACAACAGAATCAACAGTAGTTTATGTGAAACAAGTAGTGTAAGTTCCTTCATTCTACTACGATTCCATCAAGATAAGAAAACAGAAACAAAGAGTAGTTTATGTGAAAAATGTAAGGTAAGTTTGTTCATTGTACTTCGATGCATCATAATAAGACAACAGAAAGAAACAGTAATTTGTGTGAGATAACATAAGTTTGTTTGTTCTACTTCGCTCCAACAGAGTATCACCACAGAACCAAACAGTAGTTTATGTGAAACAAGCAAGGTAAGTTTGTTCCTTCTACTTCTCTCTATCAGGATGAGACAACAGAAACAAACAGTAGTTTATGTGAAAGAAGGAAGGTAAGTTTGTTCATTGTACTTCGCTCCATCAGGATGAGAAAACAGAAACAAACAGTAGTTTATGTGAAAAAAAGGAAGGGAAGTTTTTTCATTGTACTTCGCTCCATCAGGATAAGACAACAGAAACAAACAGTAGTTTATGTGAAACAAGGAAGGGAAGTTATTTCATTGTACTTCGCTCCATCTGGATAAGACAACAGAAACAAACAGTAGTTTATGTGAAACAAGCAAGGTAAGTTTGTTCGTTCTACTTTGCTCAATCAGGATAAGACAACAGAAACAAACAGTAGTCTGTGTGAAATAAGTAACAAAAGTTTGCTTTTCTACTTCATTCCAACATTGTAAGAATACAGAAACAAACAGTAGTTTATGTGAAACAAGCAAGGTAAGTTTGTTCATTCTACGTCGCTCCATCAGGATAAGACAGCAAAAACAAACAGTAATCTGTGTGACATAAGTAACATAAGTTTGTTTCTATTTCGCTCCAAGAGAGTAAGACAACAGAAACAAGAGTAGTTTATGTGAAACAAGTAAGGTAAGTTTGTTCATTGTACTTTGATGCATCAGAATAAGACAACAGAAACATACAGTAATTTGTGTGAGATAAGTAACATAAGTTTGTTTGTTCTACTTCGCTCCAATGGAGTAAGACCACAGAACCAAACAGTAGTTTATGTGAAACAAGCAAGGTAATATTGTTCATTGTACTTCGCTCCATCAGTATAAGAAAACAGAAACAAACACTGGTTTATGTGAAATAAGTAACATAAGTTTGTTTGTTATACTTCGCTCCAACAGGCTAAGATAAGAGAACTAAACAGTACTTTGTATGAAACCAGTAACGTAAGTTTCTTCGTTCTACCTCGCTCCATCAGTATAAGACAACAGAAAAAAACAGTACTTTATGTGAGACCAGCAACATAAGTTTGTTTGTTCTACTTCGTTCCAACACAGTAAGACAACAGAACCAAACAATAGTTTTTGTGAAACAAGTAAGGAAATTTTGTTCGTTGTACTTCGCTCCATCAGGATAAGACAACAGAAACAAACAGTAGTTTATGTGAAACAAGTAAGGTAAGTTTGTTCATTGTACTTCGCTCCATCAGGATAAGACAACATAAACAAACAGTATTCTGTGTGAAATAAGTAACATAAGATTGTTTGTTCTACCTCGCTCCAAAAGAGAAAGACGAAAGAACCAAACAGTAGTTTATGTGAAACAAGTAAGGTATGTTTGTTCGTTCTACTTCGCTCCATCACGATAAGACAACAGAAACAAACAGTAGTTTATGTGAAACAAGTAAGTTAATTTTGTTCGTTCTACTTCGCTGCATCCGGAAAAGACAAAAGAAAAAAAACAGTAGTTTATGTGAAACATGTAACATAAGTTTGTTTGTTGTACTTCGCGCCAACAGAGTAGGAGAACAGAACCAAACAGTAGTTTATTTGAAACAAGTAAGGTAAGTTTGTTCGTTCTACTTCAATCTATCATGATACGACAACAGAGACTAACATTAGTTTATGTGAAACAAGCAAGGAAAGTTTGTTCATTGTACTTCGCTCCATCAGGTTAAGACAGCAGAAACAAAGAGTAATTTGTGTGAAAGAAGTAACATAAGTTTGTTTGTTCTACTTCGCTCCCACAGAGTAAGACAACAGAGCCATACGGTAGTTTTTGTGATACAAGTAAGGTAAGTTTGTTCCATTGTACTTTGCTCTATCAGGATAAGAAAACAGAAACAAACAATAATTTGTGTGAAATAAGTAACATAAGTTAGTTTATTCTATTTTGCTGCAACAGAGTAACAAAAGAGAATCAAACAGTAGCTCATGTGAAACAAGTAATGTAAGTTTGTTCGTTCTATATCGCTCCGTCAGGATAAGACAACCAAAACAAACAGTAGTTTATGTGAAACAAGTAAGGTAAGTTTGTTCATTCTACTTCGCTACATCAGGATAAGACAACAGAAACAAACAGTAATCTGTGTGAAATAAGTAACATAAGTTTTTTCTTCTTCGATCCAATAGAGTGAGACAACAGAATCAAGCAGTAGTTTATGTGAAACAAGGAAGGGAAGTTTGCTCATTGTACTTCGCTCCATCAGGATAAGACAACAGAAACAAACAGTAGTTTATGTGAAACAAGTAAGGTAAGTTTGTTCATTGTACTTCGCGCCATCAGGATAAGACAACAGAAAGAAACAGTAGTTTATCTGAAACAAGTAAGGTAAGTTTGTTCGTTCTACTTCACTCCATCAGGATAAGACAACAGAAACAAACAGTAATCTCTGTGTAATAAGTAAGAAAAGTTTGTTTTTCTACTTCGCTCCAAGAGAGTAAGAAAACAGAGTCAAACACTAGTTTATATGAAAGAAGTAAGGTATGTTTGTTCGCTCTACTTCGCTCCATCAGGATAAGACAACCGAAAAAAAAACAGGAGTTTATATGAAACAAGTAATTTAATTTTGTTCATTGAACTTCGATGCATCAGAATAAGACAACAGAAACAAACAGTAATTTGTGTGACATTAGTAACATAAGTTACATTGTTCTACTTTGCTCCAACAGAGTAATACGACAGAAGCAAACAGTAGTTTATGTGAAACAAGCAAGGTAAGTTTGTTCGTTCTCCTTCGCTCCATCAGGATAAGACAACAGAAACAAACAGTAGTTTATGTGAAACAAGTAAGGTAAGATTGTTCATTCTACTTTGCTCAATCAGGATAAGTCAATAGAAACAAACAGTAATTTGTGTAAAATAGGAAACCTAAGTTTGTTTGTTCTACTTCGCTCCAACAGGCTAAGATAACAGAACTAAACTGTACTTTGTGTGAAACAAGTAAGGTAAGTTTGTTCGTTCTACTTCTCTCCATCACCTTAAGACAGCAGAAACAAACAGTAGTTCATGTGAAAAAACTAAGGTAAGTTTGTTCCTTCTCCTTAGCTCCATCAGGACAAGACAACAGAAACAAACAGTAATTTGTGTGAAGTAAGTAACATAAGTTTGTTTGTTCTACTTCGCTGCAACAGAGTAAGACAACAGAACCAAACAGTAGTTTATGTGAAACAAGTAAGGTATGTTTGTCGGTCTACTTCGCTCCATCAGGATAAGACAACAGAATCAAACAGTAGTTAATGTGAAGCAAGTAACATAAATTTGTTTGTTCTACTTCGCTCCAAAGTGTGAGACAACAGAGGAAAACAGTAGTTTATGTGAAACAAGTAAGGTAAGTTTGTTCGTTCTCCTTCGCTCCATCAGGATAAGAAAACAGAAACAAACAGTAATTTGTGTGAAATAAGTAATATAAGTTTTTTTTGTCCTTCGCTCCAATACAGTAAGACCACAGAAAAAAACACTAGTTTATGTGAAACAAGTAAGATAAGTTTAGTCGTTCTACTTCGCTCCATCAGGATAAGACAACAGAAAAAAAACAGTAGTTTATGTGAAACAAGTAACATAAGTTGTTTGTTGTACTTCGCTCCAACAGAGTAGGAGAACACAATCAAACAGTAGTTTATTTGAAACAAGTAAGGTAAGTTTGTTCATTCTACTTCGCTCCATCTTGATACGACAACAGAAACTAACAGCAGTTTATGTGAAACAAGCAAGGAAAGTTTGTTCATTGTACTTCGCTCCATCAGGGTAAGACAACAGAAACAAAGAGTAATTTGTGTGAAAGTAGTAACATAAGTTTGTTTGTTCTACTTTGCTCCAACAGAGTAAGACAACAGAGCCAAACCGTAGTTTTTGTGAAAAAAGTAATGTAAGTTTGTTCGTTTACTTCGCTACATCAGGATAACACAACAGAAACAAACAGTAGTTTATGTGAAACAAGTAAGGTAAGTTTGTTCATTTTACTTTGATGCATCTGAATAAGACAACAGAAACAAACAGTAATTTCTGTGAGATAAGTAAAATACGTTTGTTTGTTCTACTTCGCTCCTACAGAGTTAGACCACAGAACCAAACATTAGTTTATGTGACACAAGTAAGGTAAGTTTGTACATTCTACTTCACTCCATCAGGATAAGACAACAGAAACAAACAGTAGATTATGTGAAACAAGTAAGGTAAGTTTGTTCATTGTACTTCGCTCCATCAGGAAAGACAACAGAAACAAAGAGTAGTTTATGTGAAACAAGCAAGGTAAGTTTGTTCATTGTACTTCGCTCCATCAGGATAAGACAACAGAAACAAACAGTAGTTCATGTGAAACAAGTAAGGTAAATTTGTTCATTCTACTTCGCTTCATCAGGATAAGACAACAGAAACAAACAGTAATTTGTGTGAAATAAGTAACATAAGCTTGTTTCTTCTACTTCGCCCCAACAGAGTAAGACAACAGAAACAAACAGTAGTTTATGTGAATCAAGTAAGGGAAGTGTGTTCGTTCTACTTCGCTCCATCATGATAAGACAACAGGAACAAACAGTAGTTTATGTGAAACAAGTAACATAAGTTTGTTTGTTCTACTTCACTCCCACAGAGTAAGACAACAGAATCAAACAGTAGTTTATGTGAAACAAGTAAGGTAAGTTTGTTCGGTCTACTTCGCTTCATCAGGATAAGACAACAAAAACAAAGAGTAGTTTATATGAAACAAGTAAGGTAAGTTTGTTCATTGTTCTTCGATGCATCAGAATAAGACAACAGAAAGAAACAGTAATTTGTGTGAGAAAAGTAACATAAGTTTGTTTGTTCTACTTCGCTCCAACAGAGTAGGACAACTGAACCAAACTGTAGTTTATGTGAAACAAGCAAGGTAAGTTTAATCGTACTACATCTCTCCATCAGGATGAGACAACAGAAAGAAACAGTAGTTTATGTGAAACAAGTAAGGTAAGTTTGGTATTGTACTTCGCTCCATCAGGACAAGACAACAGAAACAAAGAGTAGTTTATGTGAAACAAGTAAGGGAAGTTTGTTCATTGTACTTAGCTCCATCAGGACAAGACAACAGAACCAAACAGTAGTTTATGTGAATCAAGTAAGGTAAGTTTGTTCGTTCTACTTCGCTCCATCAGGATAAGTCAACAGAAACAAACAGGAGTTAATGTGAAACAAGTAAGGTAAGTGTGTTCATTGTACTTCGCTCCATCACGATCAGACAGCAGAAACAAACAGTAATTTGTGTGAAATAAGTAACATAAGTTTGTTTGTTCTATTTCGCTGCAACAGAGTAAGAAAACAGAATCAAACAGTAGCTCATGTGAAACAAGTAAGGTATGTTTGTTCTTTCTACTTCACTCCATCAGGATAAGACAACAGAAACAAACAGTAGTTTATGTGAAACAAGTAACATAAGTTTGTTTGTTCTACTTCACTCTCACAGAGTAAGACCACAGAATCAAACAGTAGTTTATGTGAAACAAGTAAGGTAAGTTTCTTCGGTCTACTTCGCTCCATCAGGATAAGACAACAGAAAAAAAGAGTAGTTTATATGAAACAAGTAAGGTAAGTTTGTTCATTGTACTTTGATGCATCAGAATAAGACAACAGAAACAAACAGTAATTTGTGTGAAAATAGTAACATAAGTTTGTTTGTTCTACTTCGCTGCAACAGAGAAAGACAACGGAACCAAACAGTAGTTTATGTGAAACAAGTAAGGTTCGTTTGTTCGGTCTACTTCGCTCCATCAGGATAAGACAACGGAAACAAACAGTAGTTAATGTGAAGCAAGTTTGTTTGTTCTACTTCGCTCCAAAGAGTAAGACAACAGAATCAAACAGTAGTTTACATGAAACAAGTAAGGAAAGTTTGTTCATTCTTCTTCGCTCCCTCAGGATAAGACAACAGAAACAAACAGTAGTTTATGTGAAATAAGTAAGGTAAGTTTGTTCGTTCTACATCGCCCCATCAGGATAAGACAGCAGAAACAAACAGTAATCTGTGTGAAATAAGTAACATAAGTTTGTTCTTCTTCGATTCAACAGAGTAAGACAACAGAATCAAACAGTAGTTTACCTGAAACAAGTAATGTAAGTTTGTTCGTTCTACTTCGCTACATCAGGATAAGACAACAGAAACCAAGAGTAATTTGTGTGAAATAAGTAACATAAGTTTATCTGTTCTATTTTGCTGTAACAGACTAAGAAAGCAGAATCTAACAGTAGCTCATGTGAAACAAGGAAGGTAAGTTTGTTCATTCTACTTCTCTCCATCAGGATAAGAGAACAGAAAAAAACAGTAGTTTATATGAAACAAGTGAGTAAAGTTTGTTCATTGTACTTTGCTCCATCAGGATAGGAAATCAGAAACAAGGAGTAATTTGTGTGAAATAAGTAACATAAGTTTGTTTGTTCTATTTCGCTGCAACAGAGTAAGAAAACAGAATCAAACAGTAGCTCATGTGAAACAAGTAAGGTATGTTTGTTCGTTCTACTTCGCTCCATCACGATAAGACAACAGAAACAAACAGTAGTTTATGTGAAACAAGTAAGGTAATTTTGTTCGTTCTACTTCGCTCCATCAGGATAAGACAACAGAAACAAACAGTAGTCTATGTGAAACAAGTAAGGTAAGTTTATTCGTTCTACTTCGTTCCATCAGGATAAGACAACAGAAACAAACAGTAGTTAGTGTGAAAGAAGTAAGGCAAGTTTGTTCCTTCTACTTATCTCCAACAGCATAAGACAACAGAAATAAACAGTAGTTTATGTGAAACAATTAAGGTAAGTTTGTTTGTTCTCCTTCGCTCCAACAGAGTAAGACCACAGAACCAAACGGTAGTTTATGTGAAACAAGTAAGGTAAGTTTGTTCATTGTACTTTGCTCGATCAATATAAGAAAACAGAAACAAACAGTAATTTCTGTGAAATATGTAACATAAATTTGTTTGTTCTACTTTGCTCCAACCGAGTAAGACAACAGAACTGAACAGTACTTTGTGTGAAACAAGTAAGGTAAGAATGTTGTTCTACTTCGCTCCATCAGGATAAGACAAAAAAACAAACAGAAGTTTATGTGAAACAAGTAAGGTAAGTTTGTTCATTTGTGCTGGCCTGCAGCACATGTCGAAACAAACCTCGAAGGAGGGAGTGGGAATGAACCTGAGACAAGAACACAAGGAATAGAGCCAAGACAAGTTCTGATCAAGGCTCTGCTTTATTCAGGCGGATACAAGCTTATATACAGAAGACAAAACTTTTTGGATAATGCCTACGTGCCTAAAGTCAGCTTCACCAGGGTCATATAATAATTTATGCCTCTTCCTGCTGCTCACCCCATCTAGGCTATATGTTAAATAATGCCATTGTGACTGGCGCCATTTCACCTGGGCTGCCTTCTCACCTAGGCTTGTAGGATAAGGCCTTTGTGTTAAGAGATCAAAGACCACCTGCAGCTCCCAAAGTCAAAGAGCAGCTGCAGCTCCTGACATTTCCCCCTTCTTTATTTATTAAAAGAAGCGACTGTGCCTGTCTTAGGTTGTCAGAGGCAGAAGAACATCCTTACCCGTCATTGGACAAACATATTATCCTTGAATATGTGTCCTGTCTTAGGTTGGATGCCTCCTCCCCCGATCTTACCCGTCTCTGGCTACCAGCCGGACAAAATTCAGGGAGAATTACGATAAAGTCTGAGGGAGCCAAGGACGTGTTCTATAGTGCATACCTCGGACCTCTGCAAGAACATTTACAATAGCCCTCATTAAACACTTGATGAAAATAGGCAATAGGCATAAGAGAAGCAGAAGGCAAAGTCCCACAGCTGCAAAGCTGCCTATCCAGGAACTCAGAGAGTCCCAACCAGGCAACACAGACTTAATTGCAGCAATTAAATCATTAGCAGCCTTAGTGGCATCAAAATCAAGATGACTCTTCTGTATAGCTAGAATTTCTGAATGTAAACTAACCAAATCTAACGAAATGTTATCATGGTGCCAAATTCCTTCCAAGTGCATTTTGACCTTTACCCAATTTTCATAACTAGCATTGTAAGTTTTAGAGGTGATGCAGATCCATTGGTAATTTGCATGGCATTCCAATCGAGCTCTAATCTTCAATCCTTGAATTTGCTCTCCTAAATAAGTCACTACATCAAACAAAGCATCTATTTTTTCTTCTAACTTCTTGTCTATAGTTACTTGAGTTCCTAAAGCAACAGAAACATTTTTGGCTAGATTATTAACAAAGTGTGCAGTATGAACTTCTTGTGCAAGAGCAACAGCAGCAGTAGTAATAGAAGCTAATAATGTAATAAATGCAGCAATCCCAGCAATAATTAAACCTACAACTCTCTTTTGTCTACTTGAACTATTTTTTAACCTCCTCTAGAATTTGAATACCCTTGTCAGAATACCAAGGCTTTGAAAGATTTACAGGAATCATAACAAATGCAGGTTGTTTGACAATCATTACAGTTTTAGAATCATGAGAAATACAATTGGACAGACTACAATTATCACAGGTAACATTAAACATTCCTTCAGACCCATGATGCCAAGTAATATTTATATTTCCTAACATCAGGGCATAAGGTGGTGTAACACAGGCCATAACAGTTCCCTTTGGAAGACTATTTGAATTATTGCTGTCAGATGTAACCTTGATACCTCCCATAGCAGCAGCAATTTTCCACACGTAAGTTTGCTGATGTCCATTGTCTGACCACCACAGTCCTGAGGACAGTCCAGTAGCCCAATCATTAACCCATTCAGTTTTAGTGTAAGCAAGATGTAGATGACTCCATATTATCAGGATGAGCAGTGTCCTCTTGTAGCAAGATGTAGATGACTCCATATTATCAGGATGAGCAGTGTCCTCTTGTTCAATCTCGTGGCCTGCATACCGGACCAAGCGTTCTGGCAACCATCTGGCTCCATTTTCTTTCTGTGAAAAAATACAAACAGATCCTCGTCCCCATATTAATACAGGGTCGGGTCCACTCCATTTGTTAGTCAATGGATCTTTCCACATTACTTTAGCATAATTAGTTTTGGTTTGTGCATGCCAAAAACGGTCAGCAGCAGAAAACCCTTTTGCATCCAAAAGTAAAATATTTAAAATAAATAAAGTATGATTTAGCCATTTTGTTACTGACCCCTGTGTCATTTCCCCCTTTTTGTTTTTTGTAACCAGATTTTTAATATTCCATTTGCTCGTTCAATGATACCTTGCCCTTGGGGGTTATAAGGAATTCCAGTAACATGCTCAATATTAAAAGAAGAACAAAAGTGCTTAAATCCTGCACTTGTATATCCTGGACCATTATCTGTTTTCAGTTGTTTAGGTACTCCTAAAATATTAAAAGAATGAAGACAATGAGCAATAACATGTTTAGTAGCTTCTCCTGTTTGAGCAGAAGCACAAATGAAACCAGAATAAGTGTCAATAGAAACATGTACAAATTTCATTTTTCCAAACTCAGGAACATGAGTTATATCCATTTGCCATAAATGGCCAGGAGTCAAACCTCGAGGATTGACACCATGATGTGGCACAGGTAAAAATGTGAGACATTGTTGACATTTTTTTAACAATCTGTCGTGCTTGTTCACGTGTAATTTTATATTTAAGACGTAGAGTATTAGCATTAAGATGATGAAGCTTGTGAGCATTAATAGCTTCTTCCACAGAAAAAATTCTAGTAGCCTCATCTGTAATAGCATTTCCCTGAGCTAAGGGTCCAGGGAGGCCAGAATGAGCACGAAGGTGTCCTACATAGAAAGGTGCTGAGCGCTGGAGAATCAAATTTGAACCTGTGCAAACAAATTGTAAACAGTAGAAGAAGGACTTATTCTACTACAGGTTTCTAAATAAGGAACTGAGCGGACAATATATTGGCTATCAGTGTAAATATTAACAGATATAGTAGCAGTATGTTGTAATAAAGCTTTAAAGGCTGCCAGTTCCACAAACTGTGCAGATTTATAAGGAGTATTAAAAGTATATGTTTGTCCATTTAAAGAATAAGCAGCTAGGCCAGAAGAAGATCCATCTGTAAAGGCCAACATAGCATCCTTGATAGGAGAAAATTGTGTATTGCAAGGAAAAATGACTTGATGTTGCATGAAGAACTGAATCAATTTATGTTTAGGGTAGTGATTATCAATGCTTCCTGCAAAACCTGCCATGGATAATGCCCAGGTATCTGAAAAAGCAAAAAGCCAAGAAACCTGTTTTGAATTATAAGGCTGACAGATAACCTGTGGTTCTATTCCAAAATATTTAATAGAATTAGACCTTCCTTCCATCACTACTTTAGCAACATCATCATAATAAGGAGTGACAGTTCTTGGAGGGGAAGATGCAAGATGCACCCATAGTATAGGGGCTCTTTGCCACAACAATCCTGTTGGAGTATATGGGGTAGGAAATACAAGTAACCACAACTCTTTACTATAGTCAATATAAGTGATAAATGTTTCTTCTATAGCCTTTTGTACTGTAATTAATGCTTTAGAAGCTTCAGGTGTAAGAGAACGAAAAGAAGAAGGATTAGAGTCCCCCTGTAGTATATTAAATAAAGGTTTTAATTCATGAGTAGTAAGTTTTAAGTAAGGCCTAATCCAATTAATATCTCCTAGCAATTTTTGAAAATCATTTAAAGTGGTAAGGTTCTGTGTTTTAAGAGTAACTTTCTGTGGTTTAATTTGTTTTGGATATAAATAAAACCCAAGATAAGAAAAAGGGAAATCTTGTTGCACCTTTTCAGATGCAATTTTTAATCCCCACATAGTGAGCTGTTGTTCCATGTAAGCAAAACAAGTCAAGACATCTGTCTTTTCCTTCCAGCTAATAAAATATCGTCCATATAATGAATAATATATATTTGAAGAAATTTGCTTCTTGTAGAAGCTAAAGCTTTAGCCACAAATTTTTGACATAAAGTTGGACTATTAGCCATGCCCTGAGGGAGAACTTTCCATTGATATCTTTTCATAGGCTCCTTAGAATTACTAGAAGGAACACTAAAAGCAAAACGGCAACAATCTCGTGGATGTAAAGGTATAGTAAAAAAGCAATCTTTTAAGTCAATAATCACTTTAGAGAAGTCAGCTGGAATAGCTACAGCACTAGGCAGACCAGGTTGCAATGCTCCCATTAAATGCATAGTAACATTCACAGCTCTCAGATCTTGTAGTAATCGCCACTTTCCTGATTTCTTTTTAATGACAAAAATTGGAGTATTCCAGGGTGAAGATGATTCCTCTATATACCCTGCCTCTAATTGCTCTTGAACTAACGTTTGAGCAGCTATCAGTTTCTCCCGTGTCAAAGGCCACTGATCCACCCATATAGGATCATCAGATTTCCAACAAATAGGCTCTGCGTGGGGCGGCACGGCCTGACCAGTGGCCACTAGGGGAAATACCCCAGCCCCTGATGATTTGCATTAGAAGCTACTTGAATAGGTAATGAGTCACCTTGTCCCCATTTTCCTAATCCTTTACCAGGCAAGTAACCCTGTTTAAGCATTTGAGCAGTAACAATTTCATTAGGACTACACATTAACAATTTCATCTGACTTAAAACATCTCTTCCCCACAGGTTTAAAGGCAAACTGTCTATAATGTAAGGTTTACAATACCCAGTATTTCCTTCCTCATCTTCCCAAAGCAATTCTGCAGCACTCTGCTCAGGACAAGAGGATTGTCCAATACCTCTCAATTCAGTCCCTGTAGGATGCTTAGGCCAAGAAGCAGGCCAATGATTACCAGACAAAATAGTAACATCAGCTCCAGTGTCTATTAACCCTTCAAAATGCTTCCCATTTAATTTTAAAGTTAATTTTGGACGTTCCTTACTGATAGGTTGAACCCAGTAAGCATCTGATGAACCAAATCCTTGAGTCCCTCGACCCTGAACATTAGCAACCCTTCCAGTTCTTATCATTGGAAGGAGCAACAATTGAGCTATTCTCTGACCAGGGCAATATTGTAAAGATTGTTTTTGGAGAAGACACCATAATTTTAAGTTCTCCAGTGAAATCTGCATCAATAACTCCAGGTGCTACTTGTAATCCCTGCATAGTACTGCTACTTCTCCCCAAGATTAAACCTACACTGTCCTTTGGCAGTGGGCCACATACTCCGGTAGGCAATGCTTGAAGTCCCATTTCTGGAGTCAATACTGTGTAGGTGGAGGAACTGAGGTCAAGTCCGGCACTCCCTGGGGTGGCTCGGAGAAGCTGGGAGACTGGCTGTAACTGGCTGTTTGAGGAACGAACTGTATTGCCCCATAAACTTGTCTTTGCGGAGCCTGGGGCTGGCCCCTCCTCCCGTTTCCCTGATGCTGGATAATAGGGTTGCCATCTCTATCTGTTTTAGATCTACATTCATTTGCCCAGTGTTTTCCTCTTTTGCATTTTGGGCAAAGACCAGGAGCTGGATTATTGGAATTTCCATTTTTTCTTTTAATTGGACAATCTTTTTTCATATGTCCTATTTTTCCACAAGAAAAGCAATTGCCAGATCTTGCTGCAGTGGCGGCCATTTGAAAAGGAATTCCTTGTAATGCTGCAGCCATGGCTATCCCCTGCGTATAGCTAGGGCCAATATCAGCACATAATCTAATATATCCTTGTAGATCAACTTTCTTTCTATAAGGCCGTATAGCTGCTTTGCAAGCACTATTTGCATTTTCATAAGCAAGCTGTTTTACAAAGTCCATACCAGCGCCAGCATCTCCAAATACTCTCCCTGCCGTTTTTATCAATCTATCAACAAAATCAGCATAATTCTCATCAGGACCCTGTATAACCTTAGTTAAATTCTCCCCTACAGCTTCTCCTTTTGAAGGAAGAGTAAACCACGCTTTACGAGCTGCTGTGGCTATTTGTTGATAAACAGCACGGGGATATGCAATTTGATTGTCATTTCCAGCATAATTTCCTTCCCCAGTAAGCATATCAACATTCCAATCACCATTTCCTGCCTGTTGATTCAACATTGCAGTCTTTTTGCACAAATCATAGAATTCTACTTTCCAAATTAAATATTCTCCTCCTGATAAGCAAGCTTTGCCTATAGATTTCCAATCATCTGCTGTTAAAATTTTCCCTGCCATCGCTTCTATAATTGACATAGTATATGGTGATGTAGGTCCATATTGTGCACAAGCTATTTTTAATTCTTTTATGTCTTTAAAATTAAAGGAAGCATATTGCCTCATCATTTGATCACCTTGTTGAAATTCAATTACTGGATAAGCCAGTGGGAAGGCTCGTGCTTCCTCATCACCTTCTTCTATGGCTTTCTGTATTGCCCTTTCTAAGGGAGAGCAATTAAAAACAGGCTGAGTAGGATGCAATGAAGATGTGTAGACAATTTCAGAAGGCTTCTTAATAATACTATCTAACTCATCTTTTAACTTTCTTTTTTCTTTCTCCAGGTTTACTCTCTCCTTTAAAGCTGCCACCTCATTTTTTAATTCTGCTACATATACTTGTGTGGGGGGGCATAGGGGCAGAGGGACACGGTGGATCCCAATCTGCATGATAATTAGCAGCTTCTTCCTCTAACTCTGCTGCTTCTCCTGGCTCTAATTCCTCCTCTTCCTCATCACTATCTTCCTTAGCAACTTGTAAAGATTGCAATGTTTTATGCAATTCTTTGTGAGTTACAGGTGTCCCTTTTTCAGAACTTTGATTTCTAATTTCTTCAATGACATCTTGAGTGTGATCTAACATTTGCTTCACTAAACTATCTTTTGTGCCTGAATCCAAGGCATCCTTTATCAAGGACCATAAGGAAAATGCAATTACCGGAACCTTATTAGGACCATGAGTTTGTAAAAAGACATTTAATTCTTTCCCTACTTTCTCCCAAGCATCTGAATCAACATTTCCCTGTTCTATAAACCAAGGGCTCGTTTTATTAATGAAATCAAAAAATTTGCTTAAAGAACTTGATGCAATCCCAATTCCTTGTGCCTTTAAGATATCTTTTACTACAGCAATTAGCTCCTTTTTACTCTTTGCTTGTCCCATAATTGCGCCAACTTACCTTATTCCAGAAGACTGAGCGGGCGACTGCAGACTTCTTTTTAATTTTTTCTTTCTTCCGCGCGGATCCTGAGTTGATGCTGACGTTCCTCACTGAGGTCCCTCGTATTCAAAGTCCATGTTCCGGGCGCCACTATGTGCTGGCCTGCAGCACAAGTTGAAACAAACCTCGAAGGAGGGAGTGGGAATGAACCTGAGACAAGAACACAAGGAATAGAGCCAAGACAAGTTCTGATCAAGGCTCTGCTTTATTCAGGCGGATACAAGCTTATATACAGAAGACAAAACTTTTTGGATAATGCCTACGTGCCTAAAGTCAGCTTCACCAGGGTCATATAATAATTTATGCCTCTTCCGGTTGCTCACCCAATCTAGGCTATATGTTAAATAATGCCATTGTGACTGGCGCCATTTCACCTGGGCTGCCTTCTCACCTAGGCTTGTAGGATAAGGCCTTTGTGTTAAGAGATCAAAGACCACCTGCAGCTCCCAAAGCCAAAGAGCAGCTGCAGCTCCTGACATTGATTGTACTTTGCTACATCAGGATAAGCCAACAGAAACAAACAGTAATTTGCGAGAAATATGTAACATAAGTTTGTTTGTTCTACTTCACTGCAAGAGAGTAAGACAACAGAATAAAACAGTAGCTCATGTGAAACAAGTAACAAAAGTTTGTTCATTCGAATTCGCTCCATCAGGATAAGACAACAGAAACAAACAGTAGTTTATGTTAAAAAAGTAACATAAGTTTGTTTGTTCTACTTCACTCCAACAGAGTAAGACAACAGAACCAAACAGTAGTTTATGTGAAACAAGTAAGGTAAGTTTGTTCGGTCTACTTCGCTCCATCAGGATAAGACAACAGAAACGAAGAGTAGTTTATATGAAACAAGTAAGGTAAATTTGTTCATTGTACTTCGATAAATCAGAATAAGACAACAGAAACAAACAGTAATTTGTGTGAGATAAGTAACATAAGTTTGTTTGTTCTACTTCGCTCCAACAGAGTAAGACCACAGAACCAAACAGTAGTTTATGTGAAACAAACAAGGTAAATTTGCTCCTTCTACTTCTCTCCATCAGGATGAGACAACAGAAAAAAACAGTAGTTTATGTGAAAAAAGTAAGGTGAGTTTGGTCATTGTACCTCGCTCAATCAGGACAAGACAAAAGAAAAAAAGAGTAGTTTATGTGAAACAAGTAAGGGAAGTTTGTTCATTGTACTTAGCTCCATCAGGACAAGACAACAGAAACAAACAGTAGTTTATGTGAAAAAAGTAAGGTAAGTTGGTTCATTGTACTTCTCTCCATCAGGATGAGACAACAGAAAGAAACAGTAGTTTATGTGAAACAAGTAAGGTGAGTTTGGTCAGTGTACCTCGCTCAATCAGGACAAGACAAAAGAAAAAAAGAGTAGTTTATGTGAAACAAGTAAGGGAAGTTTGTTCATTGTACTTAGCTCCATCAGGACAAGACAACAGAACCAAACAGTAGTTTATGTGAATCAAGTAAGGTAAGTTTGTTCCTTCTACCTCGCTCCATCAGGATAAGTCAACAGAAACAAACAGGAGTTAATGTGAAACAAGTAAGGTAAGTGTGTTCATTGTACTTCGCTCCATCACGATCAGACAGCAGAAACAAACAGTAATTTGTGTGAAAAAAGTAACATAAATTTGTTTGTTCTATTTCGCTGCAACAGAGTAAGGAAACAGAATCAAACAGTAGCTCATGTGAAACAAGTAAGGTATGTTTGTTCGTTCTACTTCGCTCCATCAGGATAAGACAACAGAAACAAACAGTAGTTTAGGTGAAACAAGTAACATAAGTTTGTTTGTTCTACTTCACTCTCACAGAGTAAGACAACAGAATCAAACAGTAGTTTATGTGAAACAAGTAAGGTAAGTTTGTTCGGTCTACTTCGCTCCATCAGGATAAGACAACAGAAAAAAAGAGTAGTTTATATGAAACAAGTAAGGTAAGTTTGTTCATTATACTTCGATGCATCAGAATAAGACAACAGAAACAAACAGTAATTTGTGTGAAAATAGTAACATGAGTTTGTTTGTTCTACTACGCTGCAACAGAGAAAGACAACGGAACCAAACAGTAGTTTATGTGAAACAAGTAAGGTCTGTTTGTTCGGTCTACTTCGCTCCATCAGGATAAGACAACAGAAACAAACAGTAGTTAATGTGAAGCAAGTAACATAAGTTTGTTTGTTCTACTTTGCTCCAAAGAGTAAGACAACAGAACCAAACAGTAGTTTACGTGAAACAAGTACGGAAAGTTTGTTCATTCTTCTTCGCACCATCAGGATAAGACAACAGAAACAAACAGTAGTTTATGTGAAACAAGTAAGGTAAGTTTGTTCGTTCTACATCGCCCCATCAGGATAAGACAGCAGAAACAAACATTAATCTGTGTGAAATAAGTAACATAAGTTTGTTCTTCTTCGATTCAACAGAGTAAGACAACAGAATCAAGCAGTAGTTTACCTGAAACAAGTAATGTAAGTTTGTGCGTTCTACTTCGCTACATCAGGATAAGACAACAGAAACAAAGAGTAATTTGTGTGAAATAAGTAACATAAGTTTATCTGTTCTATTTCGCGGTAACAGAGTAAGAAAACAGAATCTAACAGTAGCTCATGTGAAACAAGTAAGGTAAGTTTGTTCATTCCACTTCGCTCCATCAGGATAAGACAACAGAAAAAAACAGTAGTTTATATGAAACAAGTAAGGTAAGTTTGTTCATTGTACTTTGCTCAATCAGGATAAGAAATCAGAAACAAAGAGTAATTTGTGTGAAATAAGTAACATAAGTTTGTTTGTTCTATTTCGCTGCAACAGAGTAAGAAAACAGAATCAAACAGTAGCTCATGTGAAACAAGTAAGGTATGTTTGTTCGTTCTACTTCGCTCCATCACGATAAGACAACAGAAACAAACAGTAGTCTATGTGAAACAAGTAAGGTAAGTTTATTCGTTCTACTTCGTTCCATCAGGATAAGACAACAGAAACAAACAGTAGTTAGTGTGAAAGAAGTAAGGCAAGTTTGTTCTTTCTACTTACCTCCAACAGCATAAGACAACAGAAATAAACAGTAGTTTATGTGAAACAAGTAAGGTAAGTTTGTTTGTTCTACTTCGCTCCAACAGAGTAAGACGACAGAACCAA
This sequence comes from Dipus sagitta, assembly GCA_036346955.1. Classification (NCBI taxonomy): domain Eukaryota; kingdom Metazoa; phylum Chordata; class Mammalia; order Rodentia; family Dipodidae; genus Dipus; species Dipus sagitta. Next base: position 280,073 of record CM070778.1, on the reverse strand, counting down.
ACAGTAGTTTATGTGAAACAAGTAAGGTAAGTTTGTTCATTGTACTTCGCTCGATCAGGATAAGAAAACAGAAACAAACAGTAATTTCTGTGAAATATGTAACATAAATTTGTTTGTTCTACTTTGCTCCAACCGAGTAAGACACCAGATCTGAACAGTACTTTGTGTGAAACAAGTAAGGTATGAATGTTGTTCTACTTCGCTCCATCAGGATAAGACAAAAGAAACAAACAGAAGTTTATGTGAAACATGTGAGGTAAGTTTGTTCATTGTACTTTGCTCCATCAGGATAAGCCAACAGAAACAAACAGTAATTTGCGAGAAATAAGTAACATAAGTTTGTTTGTTCTACTTCGCTGCAAGAGAGTAAGACAACAGAATAAAACAGTAGCTCATGTGAAATAAGTAAGATAAGTTTGTTCATTCGAATTCGCTTCATCAGGATAAGACAACATAAACAAACAGTAGTTTATGTGAAACAAGTCACATAAGTTTGTTTGTTCTACTTCACTCCAACAGAGTAAGACAACAGAACCAAAGAGTAGTTTATGTGAAACAAGTAAGGTCTGTTTGTTCGGTCTACTTCGCTCCATCAGGATAAGACAACAGAAACAAACAGTAGTTTATGTGAAACAAGGAAGGTAAGTTTGTTCATTGTACTTCGCTCCATCAGGACAAGACAACAGAAACAAACAGTAGATTATGTGAAACATGGAAGGGAACTTTGTTCATTGTACTTCACTCCATCAGTATAAGACAACAGAAAGAAACAGTAGTTTATGTGAAACAAGGAAGGGAAGTTTCTTCATTGTACTTCGCTCCATCAGGATAAGACAACAGAAACAAGCAGTAGTTTATGTGAAACAAGTAAGGTAAGTTTGTTCGTTCTACTTCACGCCATCAGGGTAAGACAACAGAAATAAACAGTAATCTGTGTGAAATAAGTAACAAAAGTTTGTTTTTCTACTTCGCTGCAACAGAGTAAGACAACAGAGTCAAACAGTAGTTTATGTGAAACAAGTAATGTAAGTTCGTTCGTTCTACTTTGATTCCATCAAGATAAGACAACAGAAACAAAGAGGGGTTTATGTGAAACAAGTAAGGTAAGTTTGTTCATTGTACTTCGATGTATCAGAATAAGACAACACAAACAAACATTAATTTGTGTGAGATAACATAAGTTTGTTTGTTCTACTTCGCTCCAACAGAGTAAGACCACAGAACCAAACAGTAGTTTATGTGAAACAAGCAAGGTAGGTTTGTTCCTTCTACTTCTCTCCATCAGGATGAGATAACAGAAACAAACAGTAGTTTATGTGAAACAAGGAAGGGAAGTTTGTTCATTGTACTTCGCTCCATAAGGATGAGACAACAGAAACAAACAGTAGTTTATGTGCAACAAGGAAGGGTAGTTTGTTCATTGTACTTCGCTCCATCAGGATAAGGCAACAGAAACAAACAGTAGTTTATGTGAAATAAGTAAGGTAAGTTTGTTCATTGTACTTTGCTCCATCAGGATAAGAAAACAGAAAGAAACAGTAATTTGTGTGAAATAGTGTAACATAAGTTTGTTTGTTCTATTTCGCAGCAACAGAGTAAGAAAACAGAATCAAAGCGTCGCTAATGTGAAACAAGTAAGGTAAGTTTGTTCGTTCTACTTCGCTCCATCAGGATAAGACAACAGAAACAAACAGTAGTTTATGTGAAACAAGTAAGGTAAGTTTGTTCGTTCTACTTTCCTCCTTCAGGATAAGACAACATAAACAAACATTAAAATCTGTGAAATAAGTAACATAAGCTTGTTCTACTTTGCTCCAACTGAGTAAGACAACAGAATCAAACAGCAGTTTATGTGAAACAAGTAATTTACGTTCGTTCGTTCTACTTCGCTCCATCAGGATAAGACAACAGAAACAAACAGTAGTTTATGTGAAACAAGTAAGGTAAGTTTGTTCATTGTACTTCGCTGCATCAGGATAAGACAACAGAAACAAACAGTAGTTTATGTGAAACAAGTAAGGTAAATTTGTTCATTTTACTTTGATGCATCTGAATAAGACAACAGAAACAAACAGTAATTTGTGTGAGATAAGTAAAATATGTTTGTTTGTTCTACTTCACTCCAACAGAGTTAGACCGGAGAACTCAACAGTAGTTTATGTGAAAAAAGTAAGATAAATTTGTTCGTTCTACTTCACTCCATCAGGAAAAGACAATAGAAACAAACAGTAGATTATTTGAAACAAGTAAGGTAAGTTTGTGCATTGTACTTAGCTCCATCAGGAAAGACAGCAGAAACAAAGAGTACTTTATGTGAAACAAGTAAGGTAAGTATGTTCATTGTAATTCGCTCCATCAGGATAAGACAACAGAAAGAAACAGTAGTTTATGTGAAACAAGTAAGGTAAGTTTGTTTGTTCTACTTCGCTCCATCAGGATAAGACAACAGAAACAAACAGTAGTTTATGTGAAACAAGTACGGTAAGATTGTTCATGCTACTTCGCTCAAACAGGATAATCAACAGAAACAAACAGTAATTTGTGTAAAATTGGTAACATAAGTTTGCTTCTTCTACTTCGCTCCAACAGGCTAAGATAATAGAACTAAAAAGTACTTTGTGTGAAACAAGTAAGGTAAGTTTGTTGGTTTTACTTCTCTCCATCACATTAAGGCAGCAGAAACAAAGAGTAGTTCATGTTAAAGAACTAAGTTAAGTTTCTTCCTTCTACTTAGCTCCATCAGGATAACAAAACAGAAAGAAACGGTAATTCGTGTGAAATAAGTCACATAAGTTTGTTTGTTCTACTTCGCTGCAACAGAGTAAGACAAGAGAACCAAACAGTAGTTTATGTGAAACAAGTAAGGGATGCTTGTTCGGTCTACGTTGCTCCTTTAGCATAAGACAACAGAAACAAACAGTAGTTTATGTGAAACAAGTAAGGGAAGTTTGTTCATTGTACTTAGCTCCATCAGGACAAGACAACAAAACCAAACAGTAGTTTATGTGAATCAAGTAAGGTAAGTTTGTTCGTTCTACTTCGCTCCATCAGGGTAAGTCAACAGAAACAAACAGGAGTTAATGTGAAACAAGTAAGGTAAGTGTGTTCATTGTACTTCGCTCCATCACGATCAGACAGCAGAAACAAACAGTAATTTGTGTGAAATAAGTAACATAAGTTTGTTTGTTCTATTTCGCTGCAACAGAGTAAGAAAACAGAATCAAACAGTAGCTCATGTGAAACAAGTAAGGTATGTTTCTTCGTTCTACTTCGCTCCATCAGGATAAGACAACAGAAACAAACAGTAGTTTATGTGAAACAAGTAACATAAGTTTGTTTGTTCTACTTCACTCTCACAGAGTAAGACAACAGAATCAAACAGTAGTTCATGTGAAACAAGTAAGGTAAGTTTGTTCGGTCTACTTCGCTGCATCAGGATAAGACAACAGAAAAAAAGAGTAGTTTATATGAAACAAGTAAGGTAAGTTTGTTCATTGTACTTCGATACATCAGAATAAGACAACAGAAAAAAACAGTAATTTATGTGAAAATAGTAACATAAGTTTGTTTGTTCTACTTCGCTGCAACAGAGAAAGACAACGGAACCAAACAGTAGTTTATGTGAAACAAGTATGGTATGTTTGTTCGGTCTACTTCGCTCCATCAGGATAAGACAACGGAAACAAACAGTAGTTAATGTGAAGCAAGTAACATAAGTTTGTTTGTTCTACTTCGCTCCAAAAGTGGAACGACAACAGAACCAAACCGTATTTTATGTGAAACAAGTAAGGTAATTTTGTTCGTTCTACTTCGCTCCATCAGGATAAGACAACAGAAACAAACAGTAGTTTATGTGAAACAAGTGAGGTAATTTTGTTCATAGTACTTCGCTCCATGACGATAAGCCAACAGAAAGAAACAGTAATTTGTGTGAAATAAGTAACATAGATTTGTTTGTTCTGCTTCGCTGCAAAGGAGTAAGAAAACAGAATCAAACAGTAGCTCATGTGAAACTGAAAGGTAAGTTTGTTCGTTGTACTTCGCTCCATAAGGATAAGACAACAGATACGAACAGTAATCTGTGTGAAATAAGTAACATAAATTTGTTTGTTCTACATCGATCGAACAGAGTGAGACAACAGAATCAAACAGTAGTTTATGTGAAACAAGTAATGTAAGTTTGTTTGTTCTAATTTGCTCCATCAGGATAAGACAACAGAACCAAACAGTAGTTTATGTGAAACACGTAACGTACGTTCGTTCGTTCTACTTCGATTCTTTCAAGATAAGACAACAGAAACAAAGAGTAGTTTATGTGAAACAAGTAAGGTAAGTTTGTACATTGTACTTCGAGGCATCAGAATAAGACAACAGAAACAAACAGTAATTTGTGTGAGATAAGCAACATAAGTTTGTTTGTTCTACTTCGCTCCTACAGAGTAAGACCACAGAAACAAACAGTAGTTTATGTGAAACAAGCAAGGTAAGTCTGTTCATTGTACTTCGCTGCATCAGGATAGGAACAGTCATTTATGTGAAATAAGTAACATAAGTTTTTTTGTTGTACTCCGCTCCAACAGGCTAAGATAACAGAACTAAACAGTACTTTGTGTGAAACCAGTAAGGTAAGTTTGTTCGTTCTACTTCGTTCCGTCAGGATATGACAACAGCAACAAACAGTAGTTCATGTGAAACTAAGGTAAGTTTCTTCCTTCTACTTAGCTGCGTCAGGATGAGACAAAGGAAACAAACAGTAATTTGTGTGAAATAAGGAACATAAATTTGTTTGTTCTACTTCACTGCAACAGAGTAAGACAACAGAACCAAACACTAGTTTATGTGAAACAAGTAAGGTAAGTTTGTTCATTCTACTTCGCTCCATCAGGATAAGACAACAGAAACAAACAGTAGTTTATGTGAGACAAGGAACATAAGTTTATTTGTTCTACTTCCTCCAACAGAGTAAGACAACAGGACCAAACAGTAGTTTATGTGAAACAATTAAGGTAAGTTTGTTCGTTCTAGTTTGCTCCATCAGGATAAGACAACACAAGCAAACAGTAATTTATGTGAAACAAGTTAGGTAAGTTTGTTCATTGTACTTCGCTCCATGACGATAAGGCAACAGAAAGAAACAATAATTTGTGTGAAATAAGTAACATAGGTTTGTTTGTTCTGTTTCGCGGCAACAGAGTAAGAAAACTGAATCAAACAGTAGCTCATGTGAAACAGGGAAGGTAAGTTTGTTCGTTCTACTTCGCTCCATGAGGATAAGACAACAGAAACGAACAATAATCTGTGTGAAATAAGTAACATAAATTTGTTTGTTCTACATCGATCGAACAGAGTAAGACAACAGAATGAAACAGTAGTTTATGTGAAACAAGTAATGTAAGTTTGTTCGTTCTACTTTGCTACATCAGGATAAGACAACAGAAACAAACAGTAGTTCATGTGAAACAAGTAAGGTAAGTTTGTTCCTTCTACTTAGCTGCATCAGGATGAGACAAAGGAAACAAACAGTAATTTGTGTGAAATAAGGAACACAAATTTGTTTGTGCTACTTTGCTGCAACAGAGTAAGACAACAGAACCAAACAGTAGATTATGTGGAACAAGTAAGGTAAGTTTGTTCATTCTACTTCGCTCTGTCAGGATAAGACAACAGAAAAAAACAGTAGTTTATGTGAGACAAGTAACATAAGTTTGTTTGTTCTACTTCGCTCCAACAGAGTAAGACAACAGAACCAAACAGTAGTTTATGTGAAACAAGTAAGGTAAGTTTGTTCGGTCTAGTTCGCTCCATCAGGATAAGACAACAGAAACAAACAGTACTTTATGTGAAACTAGTAAGGTAAGTTTGTTCATTTTTCTTCGCTTCATTAGGATAAGACCACAGAAACAAACAGTAATCTGTGTGAAATAAGTAACATAAGTTTGTTTGTTCTACTTCGCACCAAAAGAGGAAGACAACAGAGTCAAACAGTAGTTTATGTGAAACAAGTAAGGTATGTTTGTTCCTTCTACATCGCTCCATCAGGATAAGACAACAGAAACAAACAGTAGTTTATGTGGAACAAGTAATTTAATTTTGTTCAATGTATTTCGATGCATCAGAATAAGACAACAGAAACAAACAGTAATTTGTGTGACATAAGCAACATAAGTTTGTTTGTTCTACATCTCTCCAACAGAGTAAGACGACAGAACCAATCAGTAGTTCATGTGAATCAAGCAAGGTAAGTCTGTTCGTTCTACTTCATTCCATCAGGATAAGACAACAGAACCAAACAGTAGTTTATGTGAAACAAGTAAGGTAAGATTGTTCATTCTACTTCGCTCAATCAGGATAAGTCAACGGAAACAAACAGGAATTTGTGTAAAATAGGTAACATAAGTTTGCTTGTTCTACTTCCCTCCAACAGGCGAAGATAACAGAACTAAACAGTACTTTGTGTGAAACAAGTAAGGTAAGTTTGTTCATTCTACTTCTCTCCATCACATTAAGACAGCAGAAACAAACAGTAGTTCATGTGAAAGAACTAAGTTAAGTTTGTTCCTTCTACTTAGCTCCATCAGGATAAGACAACAGAAACAAACAATAATTTGTGTGAAATAATTAACATAAGTTTGTTTGTTCTACTTTGCTGCAACAAAGTAAGACAACAGAACCAAACAGTAGTTTATGTGAAACAAGTAAGCTATGTTTGTTCGGTCTACTTCGCTCCATCAGGATAAGACAGCAGAAACAACCAGTAGTTTATTTGATGCAAGTAACATAAGTTTGATTGTTCTACTTCGCTCCAAAGAGTAAGACAACAGAACCAAACAGTAGCTTATGTGAATCAAGTAAGGTAAGTTTGTTCATTCTGCTTCGCTCCATCAGCATAAGACAACAGAAACAAACAGTAGTTTAGGTGAAACAAGTAAGGTAAGTTTGTTCATTTTATTTTGCTCCTTCAGGATAAGAAAACAGAAACAAACAGTAATTTGTGTGAAATAGTGTAACATAAGTTTGTTTGTTTTATTTCGCTGCAACAGAGTAAGAAAACAGAATCAAACAGTAGCTAATGTGAAACAAGTAAGGTAAGTTTGTTCGTTCTACTTCGCTCCATCAGGATAAGACAACAGAAACAAACAGTAGTTTATGTGAAACAAGTAAGGTAAGTTTATTCGTTCTACTTCGCTCATTCAGGATAAGACAACATAAACAAAGAGTAATCTGTGTGAAATAAGTAACATAAATTTGTTCTACTTCGCTCCAACATAGTAAGACAACAGAATCAAACAGTAGTTTATGTGAAACAAGTCATGTAAGTTCGTTCGTTCTACTTCTCTCCATCAGGATGAGACAACAGAAACAAACAGTAGTTTATGTGAAACATGGAAGGGAACTTTGTTCATTGTACTTCACTCCATCAGTATAAGACAACAGAAAGAAACAGTAGTTTATGTGAAACAAGGAAGGGAAGTTTCTTCATTGTACTTCGCTCCATCAGGATAAGACAACAGAAACAAGCAGTAGTTTATGTGAAACAAGTAAGGTAAGTTTGTTGGTTCTACTTCTCTCCATCACATTAAGACAGCAGAAACAAACAGTAGTTCATGTGAAAGAACTAAGTTAAGTTTTTTCCTTCTACTTAGCTCCATCAGGATAAGACAACAGAAACAAACAGTAATTTGTGTGAAATAATTAACATAAGTTTGTTTGTTCTACTTTGCTGCAACAAAGTAAGACAACAGAACCAAACAGTAGTTTATGTGAAACAAGTAAGCTATGTTTGTTCGGTCTACTTCGCTCCATCAGGATAAGACAGCAGAAACAACCAGTAGTTTATTTGATGCAAGTAACATAAATTTGTTTGTTCTACTTCGCTCCAAAGAGTAAGACAACAGAACCAAACAGTAGCTTATGTGAATCAAGTAACGTAAGTTTGTTCATTCTGCTTCGCTCCATCAGCATAAGACAACAGAAACAAACAGTAGTTTATGGGAAACAAGTAAGGTAAGTTTGTTCATTTTATTTTGCTCCTTCAGGATAAGAAAACAGAAACAAACAGTAATTTGTGTGAAATAGTGGTAACATAAGTTTGTTTGTTTTATTTCGCTGCAACAGAGTAAGAAAACAGAATCAAACAGTAGCTAATGTGAAACAAGTAAGGTAAGTTTGTTCGTTCTACTTCGCTCCATCAGGATAAGACAACAGAAACAAACAGTAGTTTATGTGAAACAAGTAAGGTAAGTTTATTCGTTCTACTTCGCTCATTCAGGATAAGACAACAGAAACAAAGAGTAATCTGTGTGAAATAAGTAACATAAGTTTGTTCTACTTCGCTCCAACATAGTAAGACAACAGAATCAAACAGTAGTTTATGTGAAACAAGTCATGTAAGTTCGTTCGTTCTACTTCTCTCCATCAGGATGAGACAAGAAAAACAAACAGTAGTTTATGTGAAACAAGGAAGGTAAGTTTGTTCATTGTACTTCGCTCCATCAGGACGAGACAACAGAAACAAACAGTAGATTATGTGAAACATGGAAGGGAACTGTGTTCATTGTACTTCACTCCATCAGTATAAGACAACAGAAAGAAACAGTAGTTTATGTGAAACAAGGAAGGGAAGTTTGTTCGTTCTACTTCACGCCATCAGGGTAAGACAACAGAAATAAACAGTAATCTGTGTGAAATAAGTAACAAAAGTTTGTTTTTCTACTTCGCTGCAACAGCGTAAGACAACAGAGTCAAACAATAGTTTATGTGAAACAAGTAATGTAAGTTCGTTCGTTCTACTTCGATTCCATCAAGATAAGACAACAGAAACAAAGAGTAGTTTATGTGAAACAAGTAAGGTAAGTTTGTTCATTTTACTTCGATGTATCAGAATAAGACAACACAAACAAACATTAATTTGTGTGAGATAACATAAGTTTGTTTGTTCTACTTCGCTCCAACAGAGTAAGACCACAGAACCAAACAGTATTTTATGTGAAACAAGCAAGGTAAGTTTGTTCCTTCTACTTCTCTCCATCAGGATGAGATAACAGAAACAAACAGTAGTTTATGTGAAACAAGGAAGGGAAGTTTGTTCATTGTACTTCGCTCCATAAGGATGAGACAACAGAAACAAACAGTAGTTCATGTGCAACAAGGAAGGGTAGTTTGTTCATTGTACTTCGCTCCATCAGGATAAGACAACAGAAACAAACAGTAGTTTATGTGAAATAAGTAAGGTAAGTTTGTTCATTGTACTTTGCTCCATCAGGATAAGAAAACAGAAAGAAACAGTAATTTGTGTGAAATAGTGTAACATAAGTTTGTTTGTTCTATTTCGCAGCAACAGAGTAAGAAAACAGAATCAAAGCGTCGCTAATGTGAAACAAGTAAGGTAAGTTTGTTCGCTCTACTTCGCTCCATCAGGATAAGACAACAGAAACAAACAGTAGTTTATGTGAAGCAAGTAAGGTAAGTTTGTTCGTTCTACTTTCCTCCTTCAGGATAAGACAACATAAACAAACATTAAAATCTGTGAAATATAGTAACATAAGCTTGTTCTACTTTGCTCCAACTGAGTAAGACAAGAGAATCAAACAGCAGTTTATGTGAAACAAGTAATTTAACGTTCGTTCGTTCTACTTCGCTCCATCAGGATAAGACAACAGAAACAAACAGTAGTTTATGTGAAACAAGTAAGGTTAGTTTGTTCATTGTACTTCGCTCCATCAGGATAAGACAACAGAAACAAATAGTAGTTTATGTGAAACAAGTAAGTAAATTTGTTCATTTTACTTTGAATGCATCTGAATAAGACAAACAGAAACAAACAGTAAATTGTGTGAGATAAGTAAAATATGTTTGTTGTTCTACTTCACTCCAACAGAGTTAGACCGGAGAACTCAATAGTAGTTTATGTAAAAAAGTAAGATAATTTGTTCGTTCTACTTCACTCCATCAGGAAAAGACAATAGAAACAAACAGTAGATTATTTGAAACAAGTAAGTTAAGTTTGTGCATTGTACTTAGCTCCATCAGAAAGACAGCAGAAACAAAGAGAAATTTATGTGAAACAAGTAAAGAAGTATGTTCATTGTAATTCGCTCCATCATAATAAGACAACAGAAAGAAACAGTAATTATTGAAACAAGAAAAGGGAAGTTTGTTGTTCTACTTCGCCCTCATCAGGATAAGACCAACAGAAACAAACATTTGTTTTTATGTGAAACAAGTACGGTAAGATTTGTTCATGCTACTTCGCTCAAACATGATAATCCAAAAGAAACAAACAGTAATTTTTGTAAAATTGTAACTAAAATTGCTTCTTCTAAATTCGCTCCAACAGGCTAAGATAATAAACAAAAAAGTACTTTGTGTGAAACAAGTAAGGTAAGTTTGTTGTTTTTCTTTTCTCCACACATTAAGACAGCAGAAACAACAGTAGTTCAGTTAAAAGAACTAAGTTAAGTTTCTTCCTTCTACTTAGCTCCATCCGGGTAACAAAACAGAAAGAAAAAGTAATTTGTGTGAAATAATCACATAAGTTTGTTTGTTCTACTTCGCGCAACAGAGTAAGACAATAAGAACCAAACAGTAGTTTATGTGAAACAAGAAATTTGTTTTCGGTCTACTTGCTCCTTTAGCATAAACAACAGAAACAAACAGTAGTTTTAAAGTGAAACAATTAAGAAAATTTGTTCATTCTACTTTGCTCCATCAGGATAACACAACAGAAACAAACGTAATCTGTGTGAAATACATAACCCTATTTGTTTGTTCTACTTTGCTCCAACAGAGTAAAAAACAACAAAACAAACATAGTTTATATGAAACCAGGAAGGTAATTTTGTTCATTTACTCGCTCCATCAGGAAGAACAACAAAACAAACAGCATTTTTTGAAACCCCAAAAAGGAAGTTTGTTCATTGTACTTCATTCCATCAGAAAGACAACAGAACCAAACAGTAGTTTTTTTGTAAACAAGTAAGGTAAGTTTATTCATTGTACTTCGGTTTACTTTGATGCATCTGAATAAGACAACAGAAAAAACATAATTTGTGTGAGATAAGTAAAATATGTTTGTTTGTTCTACTTCACTCCACAGAGTTAGACCGAGACACATATAAGTTTATGTGAAAAAAGTAAGATAAGTTTGTTCGTTCTACTTCACTCCATCAGAGAAAAGACAATAGAAACAAACAGTAAGATTATTTGAAACAAGTAAGTTAAGTTTGTGCATTGTACTTAGCTCCATCAGGTAAGACAGCAGAAACAAAGAGTACTTTATTGAAACAGTAAGGTAAGTATGTTCATTGTAATTCGCTCCATCAGAATAAGACAACAGAAAGAAACAGTAGTTTTATGTGATACAAGTAAGGAACGTTTGTTGTTCTACTTCGCTCCATCAGGAAAAGACAACGAAACAAACAGTAGTTTATGTGAAGACAAGTACGGTAAGTATTGTTCATCTACTTCGCTCAATCAGGATAAACAACAGAAACAAAGACAGTTAATTTGTGTAAAATTGGTAACATAAGTTTGCTTCTTCTACTTCGCTCCAACAGGCTAAGTAAAAACTAAAAAGTAACTTTGTGTGAAACAAGTAAGGAAAGTTTGTTGGTTTTACTTCTCCGATCCAATTAAGACAGCAGAAACAAACAGTAGTTTTCATGTAAAGAACTAATAAGTTTCTTCCTTCTACTTAGCTCCATCAGGATAACAAAACAGAAAAAAACGGTAATAGTGTGAAACAAGTCACATAAGTTTGTTTGTTCTACTTCTGCTGCAACATAGTAAGACAATAGAACCAAACAGTAGTTTATGTGAAACAAGTAAGGGATGTTTGTTTTCGGTCTACTTTGCTCCTTAGCATAAGAACAACAGAAACAAACAGTAGTTTATGTGAAACAAGTAAGTAAGTTTTGTTCTTCTACTTTGCTCCATCAGGATAACACAACAGAAACAAAGCGTAATCTGTGTGAAATACATAACATAAGTTTGTTTGTTCTTACTTCGCTCCAACAGAGTAAGACAACAGAAACAAACAGTAGTTTATATGAAACAAGGAAGGTAAGTTTGTTCATTGTACTTCGCTCCATCAGGATGAGACAACAGAAACAAACAGCAGTTTATGTGAAACAAGGAAGGGAAGTTTGTTCATTGTACTTCATTCCATCAGGAGAAGACAACAGAACCAAACAGTAGTTTATGTGAAACAAGTAAGGTAAGTTTATTCATTGTACTTCGCTCCATCAGGATAAGACAACAGAAACAAACAGTAGTTTATGTGAAACAAGTAAGGTAAGTTTGTTCGTTCTACTTCACTCCATCAGGATAAGACAACAGAAACAAACAGTAATCAGTGTGAAATAAGTAACAAAAGATTGTTTATTCTACTTCGCTCCAACAGAGTAAGAATACAGAAACAAACAGTAGTTTATGTGAAACAAGTAAGGTATGTTTGTTCGGTCTACTTCGCTACATCAGGATAAGACAACAGAAACAAATCAGTAGTTTGTGGAAGCTAAGTACATAAGTTTGTTTGTTCTACTTCGCTGCCAACAGAGAAAGACAACAGAACCAAAGCAGTAGTTTATGTGAAACAAGTGAGGTAAGTTTAGGGTTTTCCGTTCTACTTCGATCCATCAAGGATAAGACAACGAAAACAAAGAGTAGTTTATGTGGAACAAGTAAGGTAAGATTGTTCATTCTACTTCACTCAATCAGGATAAGTTAACAAAACAAACAGTAATTTGTGTAAAATAGGTAACAAAAGTTCTCTTGTTCTACTTCGCTCCAACAGGCTAAGATAACAGAACTAAACAGTACTTTCTGTGAAACAAGTAATGTAAGTTTGTTCGTTCTATTTCTACATCATGTTAAGACAGCAGAAACAAACAGTAGTTCATGTGAAAGAACTGAGTTAAGTTTGTTCCTTCTACTTAGCTCCATCAGTATAAGACAACAGAAACAAGCAGTTGTTTATGTGAAGCAAGTAACATAAGTTTGTTTGTTCTACTTCGCTCCAACAGAGTAAGACAACAGAACCAAACAGTCGTTTATGTGAATCAAGTAAGGTAAGTTTGTTCGTTCTACTTTGCTCCATCAGGATAAGAAAACAGAAACAAACAGTAGTTTATGTGAAACAAGTAAGGAAAGTTTGTTCATTGTACTTCGCTCCATCATGATAAGCCAACAGAAAGAAACAGTAATTTGTGTGAAATAAGTAGCATAAGTTTGTTTGTTCTGGTTCGCTGCAACAGAGTAAGAAAACGGAATCAAAAAGTAGCTCATGTGAAACGGGTAAGGTAACTTTGTTCGTTCTACTTCGCACCATCAGGATAAGACAACAGAAACGAACAGTAGTTTATGTGAAACAAGTAAGGTAAGTTTGTTCATTCTACTTCGCTCCATCAGAGATAAGACAAAAAACGAAGCAGTAGATTTATCTGAAACAAGTAAGATAAGTTTGTTCATTGTACTTCGCTCCATCAGGATAAGACAACAGAAATAAACAGTAGTTTATGTGAAACATGTAAGGTATGTTTGTTCGTTCTACTTCACTCCATCAGGATAAGACAACAGAAACAATCAGTAATCTGTGTGAAATAAGTAACAAAAGTATTGTTTTTCTACTTCGCTCCAACAGAGTAAGACAAAAGAGGGAAAAAGTAGTTTATGTGAAACATGTAAGTTATGTGTCTTCGTTCTACTTCGCTCCATCAGTATAAGAAAAGAGAAACCAACAGTAGTTTATGTGAAAGAAGAAAGGTAAGTTTCTTCGTCCTATTTGGATCCATCAGTATAAGACAACAGACAGAAACAGTAATCTGTGTGAAATAAGAAACAAAAGATTGTTTGTTCTACTTCGCTCCAACAGAGTAAGAATACAGAAACAAACAGTAGTTTATGTGAAACAAGTAAGGGAAGTTTGTTTCATTGTACTTCTCTCCATCACGTTAAGACAGCACAAACAAACAGTAGTTCACGTGAAAGAAGTAAGGTAAGTTTGTTCTTTCTACGTAGCTCCATCAGGATAAGTTAACAGAAACAAAGAGTAATTTGTGTGAAAAAAGTGACATAAGTTTGTTTGTTCTACTTCGCTGCAACAGAGTAAGACAACAGAACCAAAGAGTAGTTTATGTGAAACAAGTAAGGTACGTTTGTTCGGTCTTCTTCGCTCGATGAGCATCAGACAACAGAACCAAAGAGTAGTTTATGTGAAGCGAGAAACATAAGTTTGTTTGTTCTACTTCACTCCAAAGAGTAAGACAACAGAACCAAACAGTAGTTTATGTGAAACAAGTAAGGTAAGTTTGTTCATTCTACTTCGCTCCATCAGGATAAGACACCAGAAACAAACAGTAGCTTATGTGAAACACGTAAGGTAAGTTTGTTCATTGTACTTTGCTCCATCAGATAAGAAACAGAAAAAACAGTAATTTGTTGAAATAAGTAACATAAGTTTGTTCTGTTCACTTCGCTCCATCAGATAAGACCAACAGAAACCAAACAGTAGTTTATGTGAAACAAGAAGGTAAGTTTGTTCCGTCTACTTCTCTCCATCAGATGAGACAACAGAAACAAACAGTAATTTTGTGAAATAAGGAAGAAATTTGTTTCTTTACTCGCTCCATCAGGATAAAAACAGAAACAAAACAGTAGTTTATGTGAAACAAGGAAAGGAAGTTTGTTTCATTTACTTCGCTCCATCAGATAAGACAACAGAAACAAACAGTATATTATTGTGAAACAAGAAGGATAATTTGTTCTGTTTACTTCGCTCCAAGGATAAGACAACAGAAACAAACAGAGTTTTGTGAAACAAGTAAGGTAAATTGTTCGTCCTACTTCATTGCATCAGGATAAGACAAAGAAACAAACAGTAATCTGTGTAATAAGTAACAAGTTTGTTTTTCTACTTCGCTACAACAGAGTAAGACAACAGATCAAACTAGTAGTTTATGAGAAACAAGTAAGGTATGTTTTTGTTCCGTTCTCTTTGCTCCATCAGTATAAGAAACAGAACAAACAGTAGTTTATGTGAACAAGTAACATAAGTTTGTTTGTTCAACTTCGCTCCAAAGAGTAAGACAACAGAACAAACAATATTTATTGAAACAAGTAGGTAAGTTTGTTCATTCTACTTCGCTCCATCAGGAGAAGACAACAGAAACAAACAGTAGTTTTGTGAAACAAGTAGGTAAGTTTGTTCGATCTACTTCACTCCATCAGTATGAGACAACAGAAACAAACAGTCATCTGTGTGAAATAAGTAACAAAAGTTTGCTTTTCTACTTCGCTCCAAAAGAGTAAGACAACAGAACAAAACAGTAGTTTATGTGAAACAAGGAAGGTGTGTTTGTTCATTCTACTTCGCTCTATCAGGATAACACAACAGAAACAAACAGTAGTTTATGTGAAACAAGTAATTTAATTTTGTTCATTGTACTTCGATGCATCAGAATAAGACAGCAGAAACAAACAGTAATTTGTGTGACATAAGTAACAGAAGGTTGTTTGTTCTACTTCGCTCCAACAGAGTAAGAGACAGAACCAAACAGTAGTTTATGTGAAACAAGCTTGGTAAGTCCATTTGTTCTACTTCGCTCCATCCGGATAAGACAACAGAATCAAACAGAAGTTGATGTGAAACAAGTAACGTAAGATTGCTCATTCTACTTCGCTCAATGAGGATAAGTCACCGAAACAAACAGTAATTTGTGTAAAATAGGTAAACTAAGTTTGTTTCTTCTACTTCGCTCCAACAGGCTAAGATATCAGAACTAAACAGTACTTTGTGTGAAACAAGTAAGGTAAGTTTGTTCGTTCTATTTCTCCATCACGTTAAGACAGCAGAAACAAACAGTAGTTCATGTGAAAGAACTAGGTTAAGTTTGTTCCTTCTACTTAGCTCCATCAAGGTAAAACAACAGAAACAAACAGTAGTTTATGTGAAGCAACTAACATAAGTTTGTTTGTTCTACTTCGCTCCAACAGAGTAAGACAACAGAACCAAACAGTGGTTTATGTGAATCAAGTAAGGTAAGTTTGTTCGTTCTACTTCGCTCCATCAGGATAAGAAAACAGAAACAAACAGTGGTTTATGTGAAACAAGTAAGGAAAGTTTGTTCATTGTACTTCGCTCCATCATGATTAGACAGCAGAAACAAACAGTAATTTGTGTGAAATAAGTAACATAAGATTGGTTTTTCTATTTCGCTGCAACAGAGTAAGAAATCAGAATCAAACAGTAGCTCATGTGAAACAAGTAAGGTAAGTTTGTTCGTTCTACTTCGCTCCATCAGGATAAGACAACAGAAATCAACAGCAGTTTATGTGAAACAAGTAAGGTAAGTTTGTTCGGTCTACTTCGCTCCATCAGGATAAGACAACAGAAACAAAGAGTAGGTTATATGAAACAAGTAAGGTAAGTTTGTTCGTTCTACTTCACTCCATTAGGATAAGGCAACAGAAACAAACCGTAGTTTACGTGAAACAAGTAAGGTAAGTTTGTTCGTTCTACTTCTCTCCATCAGGATAAGACAACAGAAACAAACAGTAATCTGTGTGAAATAAGCAACATAAGTTTGTTTGTTCTACTTCGCTCCAACAGAGTAAGACAACAGAATCAAACAGTATTTTAGGTGAAACAAGTAATGTAAGTTCGTTTGTTCTACTTCGATTCCATCAAGATAAGACAACAGAAACAAAGAGTAGTTTATGTGAAACAAGTAAGGTAAGTTTCTACATTGTACTTCGATTCATCAGAATAAGACAACAGAAACAAAGTAATTTGTGTGAGATAACATAAGTTTGTTTGTTCTACTTCGCTCCAACAGAGTAAGACCACAGAACCAAACAGTAGTTCATGTGAAAAAAGCAAGGTAAGTTTGTTCCTTCTACTTCTCTCCATCAGGAAGAGACAACAGAAACAAACAATAATTTATGTGATACAAGGAAGGGAGATTTCTTCATTGCACTTCATCCATAAGTATAAGACAGCAGAAACAAACAGTAGGTTATGTGAAACAAGTAAGTTAAGTTTGTTTGTTCTACTTCATTCCATCAGAATAAGACAACAGAAACAAACAGTAATCTGTGGGGAAATAATAACATAAGTTTGTTCGTTCTACGTCGCTCCCTCAGGATAAGACAACAGAACCAAACAGTAGTTTATGTGAAACAAGTAAGGGAGGTTTGTTCGTTCTACTTCATTCCATCAGGATAAGACAACAGAAACAAACAGTAGATAATGTGAAACAAGTAAGGTAAGTTTCTTCATGGTACTTCGCTCCATCAGGAAAGACAACAGAAACAAACAGTAACTTGTGTGAAATGAGTAACATCAGTTTGTTCGTTCTACTTCGCTCCATTAGGAGAAGACAACAGAAACAAACAGTAGTTTTTGTGAAACAAGTAAGGTAAGTTTGTTCGTTCTACTTCGCTCTATCAGGATAAGACAGCAGAAACAAACAGTAATCTGTGTGAAATTAGTAACATAATTTGTTTGTTCTACTTCGCTCCAACAGAGTAAGACAACAGAATCAAACAGTAGTTTATGTGAAACAAGTAAGGTAAGTTCGTTCGTTTTACTTCGAGTCCATCAAGATAAGAGAGCAGAAACAAAGAGTTGTTTATGTGAAACAAGTAAGGTAAGTTTGTTCATTGTACTTCGATGCATCAGAATAAGACTACAGAAACAAACAATAATTTGTGTGAGATAACATAAGTTTGTTTGTTGTACTTCGCTCCAACAGAGTAAGACCACAGAACCAAACAGTAGTTTATGTGAAACAAGCAAGTTAAGTTTGTTCCTTCTACTTCTCTCCATCAGGATGAGACAACAGAAACAAACAGTAGTTTATGTGAAACAAGGAAGGGAAGTTGTTCATTGTACTCGCTCCATCATGAGAAGACAACAGAAACAAACACTAGTTTATGTGAAACAAGTAAGGTAAGTTTGTTCATTGTACTTCGCTCTATCAGGATAAGACAACAGAAACAAACAGTAGTTTAGGTGAAACAAGTAAGGTAATTTGTTCGTCCTACTTCATTCCATCAGGATAAGACAACAGAAACAAACAGTAATCTGTGTGAAATAAGTAACAAAAGTTTGTTTTTCTACTTCGCTCCAACAGAGTAAGACAACAGAGTCAAACAGTAGTTTATGTGAAACAAGTAAGGTATGTTTGTTCCGTCTACTTCGCTCCATCAGTATAAGGGAACAGAAACAAACAGTAGTTTATGTGAAGCAAGTAACATAAGTTTGTTTGTTCTACTTCGCTCCAAAGAGTAAGACAACAGAACCAAACAGTAGTTTATGTGAAACAAGTAAGGTAAGCTTATTCATTCTACTTTACTCCATCAGGATAAGAGAACAGAAACAAACAGTAGTTTATGTGAAACACGTAAGGTAAGTTTGTTCATTGTACTTTGCTCCATCAGGATAAGAAAACAGAAACTAACCGTAATTTGTTTGAAATAAGTAACATAAGTTTGTTTGTTCTACTTCGCTCCAACAGGGTAAGATAACAGAACTAAACAGTACTTTTTGTGAAACAAGTAAGGTAAGTTTGTACGTTCTACTTCGCTCCATCAGGAAAAGACAACAGAACCAAACAGTACTTTATGTGAAACAAGTAAGGTAACTTTGTTCGTTCTACTTCGCTCCATCAGGATAAGACAAAAGAAACAAACAGTATTCTGTGTGAAATAAGTAACAAACGTTTGCTTTACTTCGATCCAACAGAGTAAGACAACAGAATCAAACAGTAGTTTAAGTGAAAAAAGTAACGTAAGTTTGTTCATTCTACTTCGCTCCATCAGGATAACACAACAGAACCAAACAGTAGTTTATGTGAAACAAGTAAGGTAAGTTTGTTCGTTCTACTTCGCTCCATCAGGATAACACAACAGAAACAAACAGTAATCTGTGTGAAATAAGTAACATACGTTTGTTTGTTCTACTTCGCTCCAACAGAGTAAGACAACAGAATCAAACAGTAGTTTATGTGAAACAAATAATGTAATTTCGTTTGTTCTACCTCGATTCCATCAAGATAAGACAACAGAAACAAACAGATTCGTTATGTGAAACAATTTAAGGTTAATTTGTTCATTGTACTTCGATGCATCCAGAATAAGACAACAGAAACCAAACAGTTAATTTGTGTGAATAAGTAACTAAGTTTGTTTTTGTTCTTCTTCGCTTCCAACAGAGTAAGACCACAGAACCATAACAGTAGTTTATGTGAAACAAAGGAAGGTAAGTTTGTTCATTGTACTTCTCTCCAATAGGATGAGACAAGAGAAACAAGCACTAGTTTATGTGAAACAACGAAGGGAAGTTTGCTCATTGTACTTCCGTCCATCAGGATAAGACAACAGAGGTAACAGTAGTTTATGGAAACAAGTAAGGTAAGTTTGTTCATTGTTCTTTTCTCCATCAGGATTAGCAAACAGAAACAAACAGTAGTTTATGTGAAACAAGTAATGTAAGTTTGTTCATTGTACTTCGCTCCATCAGGATAAGACAACAGAAACAAACAGTAGTTTATGTGAAACAAGTAAGGTAAGTTTGTTCATTGTACTTCGCTCCATCAGGATAAGACAACAGAAACAAAGAGTAATCTGTGTGAAATTAGTAATAAAATTTGTTTGTTCTACTTCGCTCCAACAGAGTAAGACAACAGAATCAACAGTAGTTTATGTGAAAAAAGTAAGGTAAGTTCGTTCGTTTTACTTCGAGTCCATCAGATAAGAGAGCAGAAACAAAGAGTTGTTTATGTGAAACAAGTAAGGTAAGTTTGTTTCATTGTACTTCGATGCATCAGAGATATAGACAACAGAAACAAACAAAATTTGTGTGAGATAACATAAGTTTGTTTGTTGTACTTTCGCTCCAACAGAGTTAAGAGCCACAGAACCAAACAGTAGTTTATGTGAAACAAGCAAGTTAGTTTGTTCTTTACTTCTCTCCATCAGGATGAGACAACAGAACAAAATAGTTTTATGTGAAAACAAGGAAGGAAGTTGTTCATTGTAGTTCGCTCCATCATGAGAAGAAACAGAAACAAACACTAGTTTATGTGTAAACTGTAAGGTAAGTTTGTTCATTGTAATTCGCTCCATCATGATAGAGAAAAGAAACATAACAGTAGTTTATGTGAAACAAGTAAGGTAAGTTTGTTCGTTCCACTTCCTCCATCAGGATAAGACAACAGAAAACAAACAGGTAATCTGTGTGAAATAGTAAAAAGTTTGTTTTTCTACTTCGCCCAACAGGAGTAAGACTAACAGAACCAAACAGAAGTTTATGTGAAACAAGTAAGGTATGTTTGTTGTTGCTCTTCGACTCCATCAGGAGAAGACAACAGAAACAAACAGTAGTTTATGTGAAACAAGTAATTTAATTGTGTTTATTGTACTTCGATGATCAGAATAAGACAACAGAAACAAAGCAGTATTTGTGTGACATAAGTAACATTAGTTTGTTTGATCTACTTCCCTCCAACATGAGTAAGACGACAGAACCAAACAGTAGTTTTTGTAAAACAAGGAAGGTAAGTCTGTTCGTTCTACTTCGGTCCAACAGGATAAGACAACAGAAACAAACAGTAGTTTATGTGAAACATGTAAGGTGTGTTTGTTCGGTCTACTTTGCTCCATCAGGATAAGACAACAGAAACAAACAGTATTTTATGGTGAAGCAAGTAACAAGTATGTTTGGGTTTTTACTTCGCTCCAAGAGTAAGACAACAGAACCAAATGAGTAGTTTATGTGAAGGAAGTAAAATGAGTTTGGTTTATTCTACTTCGCTATTTAAAGGGTAAGGGGCAACAGAAAAAAAACAGTAGTTTATGTGAAAAAAACGTTTAAGGTAAGGTTTGTTTAGTGTACGTTGCTCCCTGAGGATAAGGAAAAACAGAAAAACAAAAGTAATTTGTTTGAAAAAAGTAAAATGAGTTTGTTCTATTTCACTGCAATAGAGTAAGAATAAAACAGAATCAAACAGTAGCTCATGTTGAAACAGTAAAGGAACTTTGCTGTTCTTCTTCACTCCATGAGGATAAGACAAGAGAAACAAACCGTAGTCGGGGTGAAATAAGTTAATTAGATGGTTCATTCTCTGCGCTTTATCAGGATTTAGTACAAACAGAAACAAACTGTAAGTTTATGGGAAAAACAAGTAGGGTAGTTTGGTCGTTACTTTGCTCCATCAGGATAAGGAACGAAAGAAACCAGTATCAGTGTGAAATAAGTAACATAAGTTTGTTTGTTCTACCTTTGCTCAACAGAGTAAGCGACAGAACCAAACAGTAGTTTATGTGAAACAAGCCGGTTTAAATCTGTTCGTTCTACTTGCTCCGTGGATAAGACAAAAAAGAAACAAACAGTAGTTTTTTTGAAACAAGTAAGGTAAGATTGGTTCATTCACTTTTGCTCAATCAGGGTAAGTCAACAAAACAAACAGTAATTTTTTATAAAATAGGTAACATCTTTTGCTTGTTCTTCTTCGGCTCCACCAGGCTAAAATAACAGAAACTAACTGTATTTGTGGGAAACGAGTAAGGGAAGTTTGTTTGTTCTACTCTCTCCATCACGTTAAAAGAGCAGAAAAGAAACAGTAGTTATGGAAAGAACTAAGTAAGTTTTTTTCTTTTACTCTGCTCCATTCAGGATAAGACAACAGAAAAAAACAGTAATTTGTGTGAATAAGTAACATAAGTTTGTTTGTTGTAGTTCGCTGCACAGAGTAAGACAACAGAACAAACAGTAGTTTATGTGTGGAAACAAGTAAGGTTATGTTTGTCGTCGACTTCGCTCCATCAGGAGTACACAACAGAAACAAACAGTAGTTAATGTGAAGCAAGTAACATAAGTTTGTTTGTTCTACTTCGCTCCAAAGGTAAGACAACAGAACCAAACAGTAGTTTATGTGAAAGAAGTAAGGTAATTTGTTCGTTTTACTTTGCTCCATCAGGATAAGACAACAGAAACAAAACAGTAATCTGTGTGAAAATAAGTAACATAAGTTTGTTGTTCTACTTCGCTCCTACAGAGTAAGACAACAGAATCAAACAGTAGTTTATGTGAAACAAGTAATGGTAAGTTCGTTCGTTCTACTCGATTCCTCAAGATAAGACACAGAAAAAAGAGTAGTTTATGTGAAAAAGTAAGGTAAGTTTGTTCATTGTACTTTGATGCATCGAATGAGACAGAGAAACAAACAGCAAGTTGTGTGAGATTAACATAAGTTTGTATGTTGTACTTCGCTCCAAAGAGTAAGACCACATAACCAAACAGTAGTTTATGTGAAACAAGCAAGGTAAGTTTTTTCTTCTACTTCTCTCCATCAGGGTGAGACAACAGAAACAAAACAGTTAGATTATGTGAAAAAGGAAGGTAAGGTTATTTATTGTACTTCGCTCCATCAGGATAGACAACAGAAATAACGTAATCTGTGTGTAATAAGTAACATAAGTTTGTTGTACTTGGATCATCAGAGTAAGACAACAGAATCAAACAGTTAGTTTATGTGAAACAATTAATGTAAGTTGTTCGTTCTACCTCGATTCCATCAAGATAAGACAACAGAAACAAAACAGTAGTTTATGTAAAACAAATAAGGTAAGTTTTTCCTTTGTACTTCGCTCCAACAGGCATAAGACAACAGAAAGAAACAGTAGTTTATGTGAAACAAGTAATTTATTTGTTCATTGTACGTTGATGCATCAGAATAAGGACAACAGAAACAAACAGTCATTTGCGTGACTTAAGTAACGTAAGTTGTTTGTTCTACTCGCTCAACTGAGTAAGACCACAGAACAAACAGTAGTTTGTGTAAAACAGGAAGGAAGTCTTGTTGTTCTACTTGCTCATCAGGTAAGACACAGAAACCAAACAGTAGTTTTTGTGAAACAAGTAAGGTAAGTTTGTTATTCTACTTCACTCAATCAGGATAAGTCAACAGAACAAACAGTAATTTGTGGAAAATTGGTAACATAAGTTCTCTGGTTCTACTTTGCTCCGCAGGCAAATAACAGAAAAAAAACAGGACTTGTGTGAAACAAGAAAAGGTTTAGTTTTTTCGTTCTACTTCTCCCCATCACTTTAAAGGACAGCAGAAGAAACATTTGTGCATGTGGAAGACTATAGTTAAGTGTTTTCCTTCTACTTAGCTCCATCAGGATAAGACAACAGAAACAAAGAGTAATTTGTGTGAAAATTATAGGTATCATAAGTTTGTTTGTTCTAGATCGCTGCAGCAGAGTAAGAGAAACAGAACCAAACTGTAGGTTATGTGAAACAAGTAAGGTATGTTTGTTCGGTCTACTTCACTCCATCAGGATAAGGCAACAGAAACAAACAGTAGTTTATGTGAAGCAAGTAACCTAAGGTTGTTTGTTCTACTTCGCTCCAAAGAGTAAGACAACAGAACCAAACAGTAGTTTATGTGAATCAAGTAAGGGACGTTTGTGCGTATACTTCGCTCCATCAGCATAAGGGCAACAGAAAACAAAGAGTAGTTTATGTGAACAAAAAAGGTAGTTTGTACATGTACTTCGCTCCATCAGGATAAAAACAACAGAAACAAAAAATAAGCTGGGTGAAATTAGAAACATAAGTTGTGTTCGTTTTACTTCGCTCCATCAGGATAAGACAACAGAAACAAAGGGTAGTTTTTGTGAAAACAAGTAAGGTAAATTTGTTGTCTACTTTGCTCCATAAGGATAAGACAACGAGAATAAACAGTTAATCTGTTTGAAATAAGTAACATAAGTTTGTTTGGTTTTACTTTCGCTCCAACAGGGGTAAAACAACAGAATCAAACCGTAGTTATGTGGAAACAAGTAATGTAAGTTCGTTAGTTCTACTCGATTCCATCAAGATAAGAAACGGGGAAAAAAAGAGTAGTTTATGTGAAACTTTGTAAGGTAAGTTTGTTCATTGTTTCTTCGATTCATTTCCCAATAAGGGCAAAAGAAAACCCCAAAAGCAATTTGTGTGGGAAACATAAGTTTGTTTGTTCTACTTCGCTCCAAAGAGTAAGACCACAGAACCAAACAGTAGTTTATGTGAAACAAGGGAAAGGGAAGTTTGTTCCTTCTACTTCCTCTCCATCATGATGAAAACAACAGAAACAAACAGTAGTTTTTGGGGAAAAAGTAAGGTAAGTTTTTTTCGTTCTACTTCGCTCCATCAGGATAAGACACCCGGGAAAACCCAAAAAGTAGTTTATGTGAAACAAGTGATGGTAAATTTTGTAAGTTTTAGTGACTCCATCAGGATAAAACAACGAAACAAACAGTAATCTTTGTGATAAGTAACTAAGTTTGGTTGTTCTTACTTCGCCCCCAACAGATGAGACAACAGAATCAAACAGTAGTTTATGTGAAACAAGTACTGTTAGTTCGTTCGTTCTACTTCGATTCCATCAAGATAAGACAACAGAAAAAAAGAGTAGTTTTTGTGAAAGAAGTAAGGTAAGTTTGTTCATTGTACTTCGATGCATCAGAATAAGACTACAGAACATAACAGTAATTTGAGAGAGATAACCTAATTTTGTTTGTTCTACTTCGCTCCAAAAGAGTAAGACCACAGAACCAAACAGTAGTTTATGTGAAAAAATGCAAGGTAAGCTTTTCCTTTACTTCTCTCCATCAGGAGGAGACAACAGAAACAAACAGTAGTTTATGTGAAACAAGGAAAGGAAGAGTGTTCATTGTACTTCGCTCCATCAGGATAAGACAACAGAAACAAACAGTAATCTGTGTGAAATAAGTAACATAAATTTGTTGTACTTTGATACATCAGAGTAAGACAACATAATCAAACAGTAGTTTATGTGAAACAAGTAATGTAAGTTTGTTCGTTCTATTTGCTCCATCAGGATAAACAACAGAAGCAAACAGTAGTTTTGTGAAACAAGTAAGGTAAGTTTGTTGCGTTTTACTCACTGTTATTAGGATAAGACAACAGAAACAAACAGTAGTTTTGTGAAATCAAGTAGGTAAAGCTTGTTCTTTGTACTTCGCTGCCATCAGGATAAGACAACAGAAATAAACAGTGTTTATGTGAAACAAGTAAGGTAAGTTTGTTCGTTCTACTTCACTCCATCAGGATAAGACAACAGAAACAAACAGTAATCTGTGTGAAATAAGTAACAGAAGTTTGTTTGTTCTACTTCGCTCCAACAGAGTATAAGAAAACAGAACCAAACAGTAATTTATGTGAAACAAGCTAGGAAAGTTGTTCGCTCTACTTTGCTCCATCAAGGTAAGACAACAGAAACAAGCAGTAGTTTATGTGAAACAAGTAAGTTAAGATTGTTCATTCTACTTTGCTCAATCAGGATTAAGTCAACAGAAACAAACTATTTTTGTAATGTTGTGCAAAATAGGTAACATAAGTTGTGCTTTTCTACTTCGCTCCAACGGGCTAAGACAAACACAACTAAACAGTACTTTGTGTGAAACAAGTAAGGTAGTTTGTTCATTTCTACTTCTCTCATCCATGTTAAGAAGCAGAAAGAAACAGTAGTTCATGTGACAACAAGTAAACGTAAGTTTGTTCGTTTTCTACTTCGCTCCATCAGGATAAGACAAGAGAAACAAACAGTAGTTTATGTAGAAACAGTAAGGTAAGTTGTTCATTGTACTTCGTTGAATCAGAATAAGACAACAGAAACAAACTGTGATTTGGTGTGAGATAAATAACATAAGTTTGTGTGTTCTACTTCGCTCTAACAGAGCAAGGCCACAGAACCAAACAGTAGTTTATGTGAAACAAGCAAGGTATGTTTGTTCATTGTACTTCGCTCCATCAGGATAAGAAAACAGACAGAAACAGTCTTTTATGTGAAATAAGTAACATAAGTTTGTTTTTTCTACTTCGCTCCAAACGGCTAAAATGACAGAACTAAACAGTACTTTGTGTGAAACCAGTAAGGTTGGTCTGTTCGTTCTGCTTCGCTCCATCAGGATAAGAACACAGAAACAACAGTAGTTCACGTGAAACAAGTTAGGAAAGTATGTTCGTTCTTCTTAGCTCCATCAGAATGAGACAAAGGAAACAAACAGTAATTTGGGTGAAATAAGTAACATAAGTTTGTTTGTTCTACTTCGCTGCTAAAGATTAAGACAACAAATCCAAACAGTAGCTTATGTGATACAAGTAAGGTACGTTTGTTCGTTCTACTTCGCTCCATTAGGATAAGACAGCAGAAACAAACAGTAGTTTTTGTGAGACAAGTAACATAAGTTTGTTTGTTCTACTTCGCTACAACAGAGTAAGACAACAGAACCAAACACTAGTATATGTGAAAAAAGTAAGGTAAGTTTGTTCGTTCTACTTCGCTCCATCAGGATAAAACAACAGAAACAAACAGTAGTTTTTGTGAAACTACTAAGGTACGTTTGTTCGTTCATCTTTGCTCCATCAGGATAAGACAACAGAAACAAACAGTAATCTGTGTGAATAAGTAACATAAGTTTGTTTGTTCTACTTCGCTATAACAAAGGAAGACAACAGAACCAAACAGTAGTTTATGTGAAACAAGTAAGATAATTTTGTTCCTTCTAATTCGCTCCATCAGGATAAGACAACAGAAACAAACAGTAGTTTATGTGAAACAAGTAATGTAAGATTGTTCTTTCCTACTTCGCTCAATCAGGATAAGTCACAGAAAGAAAGAGTAATTTGTGTAAAATAGGTAACATAAGTTTGCTTGTTCTACTCGCTTCAACAGGCTAAGATAACAGAACTAAACAGTACTTTGTGTGAAACAAGTAGGGTAAGTTTATTCGTTCTACTTCTCTCCATCACGTTAAGAGAGCAGAAACGAACAGTAGTTCTGTGAAAGAACTAAGTTAAGTTTGTTCCTTCTACTTAGCTCCATCAGGATAAGACAACAGAAACAAACAGTAATTTGTAGGAAAAAGTAAAATAAGTTTGTTTGTTCTACTTCGCTTGCAACAGAGTAAGACAACAGAACCAAACAGTAGTTTAAGTGACACAAGTAAGGTATGTTTGTTCGGTCTACTTCGATACATGAGGATAAGACAACAGAAACAAACAGTAGTTTATGTGAAACAAGTGAGGTTCATTTGTACGTTCTACTTTGCTCCATCAGCATAGGACAACAGAACAAACAGTAATCTGAGTGAATAAGTAACATAAGTTTCTTTGTTCTACTTCGATCCAACAGAGTGAGACAACAGAATCAACATTAGTTTATATGAAACAAGTAATGTAAGTTTGTTCGTTCTACTTCGATTCCTATCAGGATAAGACAACAGAAAAAAGAGTAGTTTTATGTGAAATAAAAAAAAAAAATTAAATACAATAAAAAAAATGATTGCTAAAATAAAAAAAAAAAAAAAATAAAAAAAAAAAAAAAATAATTTAAAATTAAAGTAAGGTGTAGTTTTTCATTGTACTTCGCTCCATCAGGATAAGACAACAGAAAGAAAACAGTAGTTTATGTGAAACAAGTAAGGTTAAGTTTGTTCGCCTACTTCACTCCATCAGGATAAGACAAAGAAACAACGTAATCTGTGTGAAATAAGTAACATAAGTCTGTTCTACTTCGCTCCAACCGAGTAAGACAACAGAATCAAAGAGATGTTTATGTGAAATAAGTAATGTAAGTTCGTTTGTCCTACTTCGCTCCATCAGGATAAGACAACAGAAACAAAGAGTAGTTTATGTGAAACAAGTAAGGTAAGTTTGTTCATTGTACTTGCTCCATCAGGACAAGACACAGAAACAAACAGTAGTTTATGTGAAACAAGTAAGGTATGTTTGTTCGGTATAGTTCGCTCCCTCAGGATAAGACAACAGAAACAAACAGTAGTTAATGAGAAGCAAGTAACATAAGCTTGTTTGTTCTACTTCGCTGCAACAGAGTAAGACAACAGAACGATAACAATAGTTTTATGTGAAACAAGTAAGGTATGTTTGTTCGGTCTACTTAGCTCCATCAGGATAAGGACAACAGGAAACAAAGTAGTTTATGTGAAGGGAAGTAACAAGATGTTTGTTTCTACTTGCTCCAAGAGTAAGACAACTGAACCAACAATAGTTTATGTGAAACAAGTAAGGTAAGTTTGTTCTTCTACTTCGCTCCATCGGATAAGACAACAGAAACAAACGAGTAGTTATGTGAAACACGTAAGGTAAGTTATTCATTGTACTGTGCTCCATCAGGATAAGGAAAACAGAAACAAACAGTAATTTGTTTGAAATAAGTAACTTTAGTTTGTTCTATTTCGCTTGCTACAGGTAAGATAAACAGAGTCAAACTGTAGTTATGTGAAACAAGTAATGTAGGTTTGTTCGTTTTACTTGCTCCATCAGGATAAGACAACAGAAACAAATAGTAGTTCATGTGAAGCAAGTAACATAAGTTTGTTTGTTCTACTACGCTGCATAAGAATATAAGACAACGAACGAAACAGTAGTTTATGTGAATCAAGTACGGTAAGTTTGTTCGTTCTTCCTTCGCTCCATCAGAAAAAGACAACAGAAACAAACAGTAGTTTATGTTGAAACTAGTAAGGCAAGTTTGTTATTGTACTTTGCTCCATCAGGATAATAAAACAGAAACAAACAGTAATTTGTGTGACATAAGTAACATAACTTTGTTGGTCTATTTCGCTGCAACAGAGTAGAAAACAGAATCAAACAGTAGCTCATGTGAAACAAGTAAGGTATGTTTGTTCATTCTACTTCACTCCATCAGGATAAGACAACAGAAAGTAAACAGTAGTTTATGTGAAACATGTAACGTAGTTTGTTCGTTCTACTTCACTCCATCAGGATAAGACAACAGAAACAAACAGTAATCTGTGTGAATATAAGTAACATAAGTTTGTTCTACTTTGCTCCAAAACAGACTAAGAGAACAGAGTCAAACAGTAGTTTATGTGAAACAAGTAAGGTATGTTTGTTCGTACTACCTTGCTCCATCAGGATAAGACAACAGAAACAATGAGTCGTTTATGTGAAACAAGTAAGGTAAGTTTGTTCATTGTACTTCGATGCATCAGAATAAGACAACAGAAACAAACATTAATTTGTGTGAGATAAGTAACATAAGTTTGTTCGTTCTACTTCTCTCCATGAGGATACGACAATAGAAACAAACAGTAGTTTATGTGAAACAAGTAAGGTAAGTTTGTTCGTCCTACTTCGGTCCATCAGTATTAGACAACAGACACAAACAGTAATCTGTGTGAAATAAGTAACAAAAGATTGTTCTACTTCGCTCCAACAGAGTGTGAATACAGAAACAAACAGTATAGTTATGTGAAACAAGTAAGGGGAGTTTTTTCATTGTACTTCTCTCCATCACGTTTTAAGACAGCACAAACAAACAGTAGTTCAAGTGAAAGAAGTAGGTAGTTTGTTCTTTCTCTTAGCTCCATCATATTAGACACAGACACAAACAGTAATCGTGTGAAAAAAAAAGTAACAAAGATTGTTCAACTTCGCTCCAACAGAGTAAAAATTTCGGGAAACAAACAGTAGTTTATGTTGAAAAAAGTAGGTAAGTTTGTTCATTGATTTTGGGCTCCTCAAGATAATAAAAACCCTGAAACAAACTGTATTTGTGTGAAATAAGAAAACATAAGTTTGTTTTTTTCTATTTCGCTGAAAACCCCGAAAGAAAACACAATCAAACAGTGCTCATGTGAAAAAAAGTAATGTATGTTTGTTTCTTTTCTACTTCGCACCATCGGGAAAAGGGACAACAGAAAAAAGAGTAGTATATGTGAAACAAGAAAGGAAATTTTGTTCAGGTACTTCGCTCCATCAGAATAAGAAAACCCCGAAACAATCTGTAGTTTTATGTAAAACAAGTAAGGTAAGATTGTTCTTCTACTTCTTCCATGGGAAAAGACAACAGAAAAAAACAGTAGTTTATTTGAAACAAGTAATTTAAAGTTTTTTCATTCTACTTCGTCCATCAATAAAATACCACAAAAAAAAAACAGTAATTTTTTTTGTGTAAAATAAAGTAACACAGTTTGTTTTTTCTAATTCGCCTCCAACAGAGTAGACAACAAAGTCAAACAGTATTTATGTGAAAAAGGGAAGGGATGTTGTTCATTGTTTCTTCCGATGCATCAGAATAAGGGCAAAAGAAACAAACAGTAATTTGTATGAGATAACATAAGTTTGTTTTTTTCTACTTCGCTCCAACGGTAAGACCACAGAAACACCCGAAATTTATGTGAAACAAGCAAGGTAAGTTTTTTTCCTTCTACTTCTCTCCATCAGGATGAGACAACAGAAACAAACAGTTTGTTTATGTGAAAAAAAAGGGGAAAAAAAGGTTTTTATTGTACTTCGCTCCATCAGGAAAGACAACGAAACCGGTATTTTTTGTGAAAAACAGGAAGGGGGAAATTTTTTCATTGTTACTTCGCTCCTTTGGTTTAAAACAACAGAAACAAACCCGTAAATTTATGTGAAAAAGTAAGGTAAGTTGTTCGTTCTACTTCACTCCATCAGGGTTTAAAACAAAAATGAAACAAATAGTTAATCGTGTTGAAAAAAGTAACACAGTTTGTTTTTCTAATTCGCTCCCCCCAGAGTAAGACAACAAAGAAAACAGTAGTTTAGGGGAAAAAGTTTTGGGGATGTTTGTTCATTCTACTTCGCTCCCATCAAGATAAGGGGCCCAAAAGGACAAAAGTAATTTTTTTGAAATAAGCAACTAAAATTTATTCTATTTCGCTGCAACAGAGTAAGATAACAGAATTTAAACCCGTTCCATGTGAAAAAAGTCGTAAGTTGTTCGTTCTTCTTCGCCTCCATCAGGATAAAGACAACAGAAACAAACCCGTAATCTGTGTGAAATACGTATCATAAGTTTGTCGTTACTTCGATCCAACAGAGTAAGACAAAAGAATCAAACATTTTATTTTTGTGAAAAAAGTAATTTCAAGTTTGTTTGTTCTATTTGCTCCATCAGGATAAGACTACAGAACCAAAAAGTAGTTTTGTGAAATAAGTAAGGTAAGTTTTTTCATTGTACTTCGTCTATCAGGAAAGACCAGAAACAAAAAGTAGTTTATGTGAAACAAGTAAGGTAAGTTTGTTCATTGTAATTCGCTTCATCAGATATAAACAACAGAAACCCAAAAAGTAAGTTTTTGAAATAAGTAAAAATTTAAATTTGGGCGTTTAAATCGCTCCACAGGATAAGACAACAGAAAAAACAGTAGTTTATGTGAAACAAGTAGGGAAGGATTGTTCTTTCTACTTCGCATTCAAAGGGTAAGGTCACAGAACAAACAGTAGTTTTGTGAAACAAGTCAGGTAAGTTTGTTCATTGTACTTCGATTTATAGATTAAGACAACAGAAACAAACAGTAATTTGTGTGAGTTAAAATAACAAATTTGTTTGTTCTACTTCGCTCCCAAAAGAGGGAAGACCACAGAACCAACAGTGTTTATGGGGAGAAAAGAAAGGGATACTTGTTCCTTTACTTTCTCCCATCAGGATGAGACAACAGAAAAAAAACTGTTGTTTATGTTTTAAACAAGGTAAGTAGTTTTTTCAATTTTACTTCTTTCATCAGATGATACAAGAGAAAACAAGCAGTAGTTTTGTGAAAAAAGGGAAAGGGAAATTTGTTCATTGTACTTCCGCTCCATCGGATAAGACAACAGAAACAAACAGTAGTTTATGTGAAAAAAAGTAAATAAGTTTGTTCTATGTACCTCGCTCCATCAGGATAAGACAACAGAAACAAAACAGTTTTTTATGTGGAAAAAGTAAGGGGAATGTTGTTCGTTCTACTTCACTCAATCAGGATAAGACAAAAAAAACAAACAGTAATTTGTATGAAAAAAGTAACAAAAGTTTGTTTTTCTACTTCGCCCAACAGATAAGGGCAACAGGGGTCAAACAGTAGTTTATGTGAAATAAGTAAGATATGTTGTTGTTTACCCTTTGCTCCATCATTTTAAAACAACAGAAAACAAAGAGTCGTTTATGTGAAAAAAGTAAGGGGAAGTTTGGGTTTATTGTACTTCGATGCATCAGCCCTAAGACAACAGAAAAAACATCATTTGTGTGAGGGTAAGTAACATAAGTTTGTTCGTTCTACTTTTTTCCAGAGGATCGACAATAGAAACAAAAAGTGTTTATGTGAAACAAGTAAGGAAAGTTTGTTCGTTCCTACTTCGCCTCCATCAGTATTAGACAAAGACACAAAAAAATAATCGGTGTGAAAAAAAGTTTAAAAAAAGATTGTTCTACTTCGCTCCAACAAAAGTAAGAATACAGAAACAAACAGTAGTTGATGTGAAACAAGTAAGAGGGGTTTTCATTGTACTTCTCTCATTACGTTTAAAACAGCACAAACAAACAGTATCATTTTGAAGAGTATGGTAAGGGGTTTTTTCTTCTACGAGCTTTCCTCAGGATAACAAACGAACCAAAAAGTAATTTATGTGAACAAATAAGGGAAGTTTTTTTCGTTCTACTCACTCCATCAGGATAACAACAGAAAAAAACCCGAATTTTATGTGAAACAAGTAAGGTTTAAACTTGTTCATTGTACTTTGCTCCTCAAGATAATTAAACCGAAACATAAATGGGAATTCTGTGAAATAAATAACATAAGTTTGTTGTTGTAATTTTGCGCAACACAGAAGGGGAAAAAAAACAAAAAGTAGCTCACGTGAAACAATAAGGTATTTTTTTCATTCTACTCGCTCCATCTGGGTTAAAAACAACAGAAAAAAGGGGGGGAGTTTATTTTAAAAAAAGTAGGTGGTTGGTTTTATGTACTTCGTTCCACAGATAAACAACAGAAACAATCAGTATTTAGTTTAAACAAGTAAGGGAAGTTGTTCATTGTCTTTGGCTTCCCCCAGGATAGAAAACAGAAACAACAGTATTTTGTGGAAAAAAAAGTAAAGGGAATTTGTTCATTGTGCTTCGATGAAAAGAATAAGACAACCGAAAAAAAACGTAATTTGTAAGAGATAACAAAGTTTGTTGTGTCTTCGCTGAACAGAGTAAACCACAGACCAAAAAAGTATTTAGTGAAACAAGCAGGTAGTTGTTAGTTGACTTCTCTCATCAGGATGAGACAACAGAAAAAAAAACAGTAGTTTATGGAAAAAAAAAGGGAAAGCTTTGTTATTTTTCTTCGCTCCATAGGATAAACACAGAAAAAAAAACTGTACTTTTTGTGAAACAGGAGGGGGAAATTTCTTCATTGACTTCGCTCCATCAGGGTTAGACAACAGAAAAAACAGCAGGGTTTTTTTGGAACAAGTTTGGGACGTTTGATCGTTCTACTTCACTCCATCAGGATAAAAAACGAAACAAACAGTATCTGTTGAAATAAGTAAGAATTTGTTTTTTACTTTGATTTCCCAAAAGAGGGAAGTCAAAAATCAAACAGTAGTTTAGTGAAAAGTAAAAGGGATATTTTTTCGTTCTTCTTTGCTCCATCAGGATAAGACAAAAAAAAACAAACATTGTTTATTTTGAAAACGTAAGGTAAGTTTGGGTTTATTCTTTTCTCCCATCAGGATAAGAAAACAGAACAAACAGTATTTGTTTGAATAAGTAACTAAGTTTTTTCTTTTCGCTGCAACAGTGTAAGAAAACAGAATCAAAAATAGTCATTTTGAAACAAGTAAGGTAATTTGTTCGTTTTCGTCGCCCCTCAGGATAAGAAACAGAAACAAACAGTAAAACTGTGAGAAAAAGTAACATAAGTTGTTGTACTTCGATCAACAAAAGTAAAAACAACAGAATCAAGCATTAGTTTTTGGGGAAAAAAAGTAATGCAAGTTTGTTCGTTCTACTTTTCTCCAACAGGAAAGAAAACAGAAAACCCAAAAAGTAGTTTTGTGAAACATAAGGTAAGCTTGGGGGGTTCTACTTCACTCCATCAGGGATTTAAACAACAAAACAAACAGGGAGATTTGTGAAACAATAAGGTAATTTTGTTTTATTGTACTTCGCCCCCATCGGAAAGACAACAGAAACAAAGTTGGTTATGTAAAACAAGTAGGTAAGTTTGTTCCTTGTACTTCGTATCAGGTTAAGACAACGAAACAAACGCCCAAATTGTGCGAATTAAGTAACATGAGTTTGTTTGTTCTACTTCGCACCCCTCAGCATAAGACACAAAAAAAAAGTAGTTTATGGAAACAAGTAAGGTAAGTTTGGGGTTTGTTTCTTCGCTCATCAGGGGTAAGACAACAAAACAAAAGTAACTGTGGAAATATTTTAAAATAAGTTTGTTTGGTTCACTTTGCCCCCACAGAGAGACAAAAAAAATCAAACAGAGGGTTTTTTTTTGAAACAAATAATGAAGTTCGTTCGTTTGTTCTACGATTCAATCAAGATAATCAACAGAAACAAAGAGTTTTTATGTGAAAACAAGTTAAGGGGAAATTTTTTCATTGCATTCGATGCATCAACTAAGACAACCCGATCCACGTAATTTGTGTTTGGGGATATGTAACATTTAATTTTTTTGTTCTACACGCTCTACAGAAATTGGCCACGAACCAAAAAAGTATTTATGTGTGGGAAAAACAAGGTATATTTTTTCCTTTTACTTCTTTTCCACGGATGAGACAACAGAAACAAACGTAGGGTTATGTTAAACAAGGGAGGTAATTTGTCATTTTACTTCCTCCTTCAGGATGAGGACCCAAAAGAAACAAGGGAGTAGTTTATTGAAACAAGGGAAAGGGGAATTTGTTCATTGTATTTTGCCCATCAGGATAAAACACAGAAACAAACGTATTTCTGTTTAAAAAGGAAGGGAAGTTTGTTCATTGTACTTCGCTCATCAGGAAAACAAAAAGAAACAAAAAATTTTATTTATGTGAAACAAGGAAGGGAAGTTCTTCATGTACTTCGCACCATCAGGTTTAGACAACAGAAACAAACAGTATTTATGTGAAAAAAGTAAGGTAAGGTTTGTTCATCTACTTCAAATCCATCAGGGGAAAAACAACAGAAAAAAACAGTAATCTGTGTGAAATAAGTAACCAGTTTGTTTTTCTATTTGCTCCACGAGTGAACGAACAATATATTTAGTGAAACAGGGAAGATAATTTTGTTCTTTACTTGTCCATCTGATAAGACAGGGAGAAACAAACGTAGTTTATCTGAACAAGTAAGGTTAAATTTGTTCATTCTTACTTCGCTCCATCTTTTTAAGACAACAGAAAAAAACAGTAGTTTATGTGAACACGTAAGGTAAGTTGTTCATTGTCTTTGGCCCATCAGGATTGGAAACAGAACAAACAGTATTTTTGTAAAAAAAAATAGGTAAGTTTGTTTATTGTGCTTCGATGCTCAGAATAAGACAACCGAACAAATAGTATTTGATGATTTAAATTTAAATTTTTTGTTTTCTTCGCTCCAAGAGTTTAAACAACAGAACCAAACAGTAGTTTTTGTGAAAACAAAAGGTAAGTTTGTTCCCCTTTTACTTCTCTCCATCAGGAGAGACAACGAAACAACAGTTTTATGTGAAAAAAGGAAGGGAATTGTTTTTGTCTTCCTCCATGGATAAGACAAAAACAACTGTAGTTTATGTGAAAACAAGGTAGGTACTTTGTTCATTTACGTCGCTCCATCAGGAGAGCAAGAGAAACAAGCTAGTTTTATGTGAACAAGGAAGGGAAGTTTGTTCTGTACTTCGCTCCATAGGATAAGACAAAGACAAACAGGTTATGTAAACAAGTAACTAGGGTTTTTCTATGTACTTCTCTCCATCAGGATAAAAAAAGAAAAAAACAGTTTTTTATGTGGAAACAAGTAAGGTTAGTTTTTATCGTTCACTTTCCCCCATCAGGATAAGACAACAAAACTAACAGTATCTGTGGAAAAAAGTAACAAAAAGTTTTTTTTTTACTTCGCCCAACAGAGTAAACAACAGAGGGGGAAAAAAGTATTTTTGTGAAACAATAAGGGAGTTTGTTTTCTCTTCTTTCCTCCATCAGGATAAGACAAAAGAAACAAAGAGGGCGTTTTTTTGTAACCAGTAATAAGTTTGTTTATTGTACTTTGAAGCCAGAATAGAAAAACCCAAAAAAAACGTAATTTGGTGAGATTAAGTAACAAAGTTTGTTCGTTCTTCTTACTCCATCGGATTTTAACAATAAAACAAACGTAGTTTATGTGAAAACAGTAAAAGGGAAGTTTGTTCGACCTACTTCGCTCCTTTTTGTATTAGACAACAGACAAAAACAGTAATCTTGGGGAAATAAGTAACCCAAAAAATTGTCTACTTGCTCCAAAAAGAGTTTAAAAAACAGAAACAAACAGATTTATGTGGAAAAGTAAAATTTTTGTTTGGGTTTATTGTACTTGCCCATCAAATAAAAAACCGAACAAATGTTATTTGTGTGAAATAAGTAACAAAAAGTTTGTTTTTTCTATTTCGCTGCAACACAGTAGAAAACACAATCAAACTGTAGCGCATTGGGAAAAAAAGTTAGTAGTTTGTTCGTTCTATTCGCACTCAGGGTAGACAACAGAAACAAAGGTTTTTATGTGAAACAAGTAAGGTAATTTGTTCATGGGGACTTCGCTCCTTTAGGAAAGCCCAAAAGAAAAATCTGATTTATGTGAAAAAAGTAAGGTAAGATTGTTCCTTCTACTTCTCTCCATTTAGGATAAGACAACGAAACAAACCCGTATTTATTTGAAAATAGAAGTTAAGTTATTCATTCACTTCGCTCATCAAAAATAAACCACGAAACAAACGGGAATTGTGTGAAATAGTAAAAATAAGTTGTTTTTTTCTCTTCGCTCCCAAAAGGTAAGACAGCAGAATCAAAAGTAGTTTATTGAAAAAAAGTAATGTAAGTTTTTCGTTTTACTTCGCTCCGTCGGATAAGATAACAGAAACAAAAATAGTTAATGTGAACAATAAGGGAAATTTTTTTCATTGTACTCGGGGCATCAGAATAAAAAAACACAGAAAACAAACAGTATTTCTCTGACATAAACAAAGTTTGTTTGTTCTACTTCGCTCCAACAAAAGTAAGACCAAAAGAATCAAACGTAGAATTTATGTGAAACAAGCAAGGTAGTTTTTCCTTCTACCCGCATCAGGAGAGAGAAAGAAACAAAAAGTATTTAGTGAAAAAAAAGGGAAGGAATTTGTTCCCTTGTACTTTCTCCCATCAGGATAAGACAACCAAACAAACTGTAATTTATGTGAAACAGGAAGGGGAAGGGTTTTTTCATTGTACTTCGCTCCATCCCCGGGTTTTAAAACAACAGGAAAAAAACAGTAGTTTATGTGAAATAAGTAAGGTAAGTGTGTTTTGTTCTACTCACTCCATCAGGATAAGACAACAGAAACAAACAGTAATCCCCGTGTGAAATTAATTTAAAACAGTTTTGGTTTTCTAATTTGCTCCAACAGAGTAAGGGCAAAAAGGTCAAAAGTTGTTTATGTGAACAAGTAAAGGGATGTTTGTTCATTCTACTTCGCTCCATAGGAAGAACAACAGAGACAACAGTAATTTGTTTGGAAATAAGTGACATAAGTTTATTCTATTTGCTGCAACAAAAAGTAAGATAACAGAATAAACAGTAGCTCATGTGAAAAAAAGGGCGGTAAGTTTGTTTGTTCTACTTCGCTCCATCAGGATAGACAACAGAAACAAAAAAGTAATCTGGGTGAAATAGTATAATAGTTTGTCGTACTTCGATCCAACGAGGGAAGGGCAACGGGAAACAAACATTAGTTGTTGTGGAAAAAGAAATGCAAGTTTGTTCGTTCTACTTTGCTCCATTTAGGATAAGGAAACAGAAAACCCAAAAAGTAGTTTTGTGAAATAAGTAAGGTAAGTTTGGTTTATTGGTACTCGCTCTTTCAGGAAAGACAACAAAGGGAAACCCGGGGTAGTTTTTGTGAAAACAAGTAAGGTAAGTTTTTTCATTGTACTTCGCTTCATCTGGATTTGACAACAGAAACAACAGTAGTTTTTGTGAAACAGTAAGGTAAGATTGTTCTTCTATTCGCCGTTCAGGATAGAAAACAGAAACAAAAGTTGATTATGTGAAAAAAAGTAAGGTAAGTTTGGTTTATTGTACTTCGATGCTTCAGACTAAGACCCAAAAGAAATACACAGTAATTTGTGTGAGATAAGTAACATAAATTTGTTTGTTCTACTTCGCTCCAAAAGGTAAGAAACAGAACCAAAACAGCAGTTTATGTGAAAAAGCAAGGTAATTTGTTCCTTCTACTTCTCTCCCATCAGGATGATCCCAAAAGAAACAAACTTTAGTCATGTGAAACTAGGTAGGTAAGTTTGTTCATTTTACTTCGTTTCCTTTAGGATGAGACAAGAGAAACAAGCTGTTGTTTTGTGAACAAGGAAGGAATTTTTTGTTCATTGTACTTCGCTCCATCGGGGTAAGACAACAGAAACAAACAGTAGTTATGTGAAAAGTAAACTAAGTTTGTTCTATGTATTTCGCTCCCCTCAGGATAAGAAACGAACAAACGTATTTTATGTGAAACATGTAGGGTAAGGTTGTTCGTTTTTACTTCACTCAATAGGATAAGACAACACAAAACAAACAGTAAATCTGTGTGAATAAGTTTAAAAAAAGTTTGTTTTTTCTACTTCGCTCCCAAAAGGTAAGACAACAGAGGCTAACAGTTTGTTTA
Source organism: Dipus sagitta (assembly GCA_036346955.1). Lineage (NCBI taxonomy): Eukaryota > Metazoa > Chordata > Mammalia > Rodentia > Dipodidae > Dipus > Dipus sagitta. Next base: position 241,391 of record CM070778.1, on the reverse strand, counting down.
TGTGAAAAAATAAGGTTTGTTTGTTGTTCTACTTTTCCTCATCTTTTTTAAGACAACAGAAACAAAGAGTCCGTTTATTTGAAAAAGTGGGTAAGTTTGTTCATTGTTACTTTGATGCATCAGCATAAGGGCAACAGAAACAAACAGTAAATTTTTGTGAGATAAGTAACAAGTTTGTTCGTTTATTTCTCTCCATGGGATACGACAATAGAAACAAACGTAGTTTATGTGGAACAAGTAAGATAAGTTTGTTCCTTCTTATTCGCTCCATTGGAAAAAAGACAACAGAAACAACAGTAGGTTATCTGAAACAAGTAAGGTAAATTGTTCATTCTTTCTTTGCTCCATCAGTATAAGACAACAGAAAAAAAACAGTTGTTTATGTGAAACACGTAGGTAAGTTTGTCATTTTCTTTGGCTCTTTAGGATAAGAGAACCCGAAAAAACAGTAGTTTTTTGTGAAACAATAGAGTAAGTTGTTCATTGTGCTTTTGATGCATCAGAATAAGACAACAGAAAAAAAACAAATTTGTATGAGATAACATAAGGTTTGTTTGTTCTTCTTTGCTTCCAAAAGAGTTAGACCACAGAAACCAAACGGTTAGTTTTTGTGGGAAAATAGCAAGGTAAGTTTGTTTCCTTCACTTCTTTTCCATCGGATGAGACAACATGAAACAAACAGTTTGTTTATGTTAAAAAAGGAATGGACGTTTGTTCATTGTACTTCGCTCCATCCCGGATAAGACAAACCCCGAAACAAACTGTAGTTTATGAGAAACAAGGAGGGGGAAATTTGTTCATTTGTACTTCGCTCCATCAGGTTAGACAACAGAAACAAACAGTAGTTTTTTGTGAAAAAAAGTAAGGTAAGTTTGTTCAATTTTACTTCACTCCATCAGGGTAAGACAAAAGAAACAAAAGTAATCTGTGTGAAATAAGTAACAAAGTTTGTTTTTCTACTTCGAATCCAACAGAGTAAGACAACAGAGTTAAACAGTTTGTTTATGTGAAAAAAAGTAAGGTGTATTTGTTCATTTACTTCGCTCCATCAGGATAAGACAAAAAAAACAAAACAGTAGTTTATGTGAAACACGTAAAGGGAAGTTTTTTCATTGTCTTTTGCTCCATCAGGATAAGAAAAAAAAGAAACAAACAGTAAATTTTTTTTGGAAATAAATAACATAAGTTTATTCTATTCGCTGCACGAGTAAGAAAACAGAATAAACAGTAAACTCATGTGTAACAAGTAACGTAGTTTGTTCATTCTACTTCGCTCCCTAGGATAAGACAACAGAAACAAACAGTATTCTGTGTGAAATAAGGAAAATAAGTTTGTTGTACTTCGATCCAACAGAGTAAGACAACAGAAAACAAAAATTAGTTTTTTTGAAAAAAGTAATGCAAGTTTGTCGTTCTAATTTGCTCCAACAGGTTTAAAAAAAACGAACCAAACAGTAGTTTTATGAAACAAGTTTAAAGGGAAGCTTTTCGTTTACTTCACTCCACAGGATAAGACAACAGAAACAACAGTAGGAAATTTTGTGAAACAAAGTAAAGTAAGATTGGGTTTTTGTACTTCGCTCCATCAGGAAAGACACAGGAAACAAAGTTAGTTTATGTGAAAACAAGTAAGGTAAGTTTATTCATTGTACTTCGCTTCATCAGGATAAGAAAACAGAAACAACAGAAGTGTGTGAAAAAAAGTAAAATGGTTTGTTCGTTCTACTTCGCTCCATCAGGATAAAACAAAGAAAAAAAAAAAGTGTTTATGTGAAACTACTAGGTAAGTTGGTTCGTTCTACTTCGCCCCATCAGGATGAGGGCAACAGAAACAACAGTAGTTTATGTGAAAAAAAAAAGGAAAGGGAAGTTTTGTTCATTGTACTTCGCTCCATCAGGATAAGACCAAAAGAACCAACAGTAATTTGTTTGAAATCAGTGACGTAAGTTTATTCTATTTTGCCCGCAACAGAGTAGTAACGAATCAAACAGTAGCTCATGTGAATAAAATAGGTAAGTTTGTTGGGTTTTACTTCACCCCCATCAGGATTTAAGGACAACCAGAAAAAAACAGTAATCTGTGTGAAATAAGTATCATAAGTTTGTTGTACTTCGATCCAACAGAGTAAGACAACAGAATAAACATTAGTTTTGTGAGAAAAAGTAATGCAAATTTGTTCGTTCGACTTTGCTCCATCAGGATAAAAGAAGAACCAAACAGTAAATTTTGTGAAATAAATAAGCCTTGGTTTGTTCTATGTAACTTCGCTCCATCAGATAAGACACAGAAAAAACAGTATTTTATGTGAAACAAGTAAGGTAAGTTTTATCGTTCTTCTTCACTCCATCAGGAAAGACAACAGAAACAAAGAGTAGTTTATGTGAAACAAGTAAGGGAAGTTTGGGTTTTATGGTACTTCGCTCCATCAGAAAAGACAAAAAGAAACAATTTTTGTAGTTCTATGTGAAACAAGTTAAAGTAAAATTGTTCCTTCTACTTTGCTCCATCAGGATAGATAACAAAACAAACAGTTGTTTATTTTAAAACCAAAATAAGTTAGTTTATTTATTCTACTTCGTCCATCAATATAAGACCACAGAAAAAAACCCGTAATTTGTGTGAAATAAGTAACATAAGTTTGTTTGTTTATTCGCTCCAACAGAGTAAGACAGCAGAATCAAACAGATAGTTTATGTGAAACAAGTAATGTAAGTTCGTTCGTTCTACTTCGCTCCGACAGGGTAAGACAACAGAAAAAAACAGTAGTTCATGTGAAAAAGTAAGGTAAGTTTGTTCATTGTACTTCGTTTCTTTAGATAAGACAACAGAAACAAAAAGTAAATTTTTATGGATAACAAACGTTTGTTTGTTCTACTTCGCTCCAACAGAGTAAGACCACCGAATCAACAGTAGTTATGTGAAACAAGCAAAATAAGTTTGTTCCTTTCTTCTCTTCATCAGGATGAGGGCAACAGAAACAAAACAGTAGTTTATGTGAAAAAAAAAGGGAAAGGGGAAATTTGTTCATTGTACTTCGCTCCATTTAGGATTTAAGGGGCAACAGAAACAAACTGTAATTTATGGGGGAAAAAAGGAAGGGAAGTTTCTTCATTGTTACTTCGCTCCATCAGGTTAAGACCCAAAGAACGAACAGTAAATTTATGTGAACAAGTTTAAGGGAAGTTTGTTCCTTTACTTCATCCATCAGGGATAAGGGCAAAAGAAACAAACGTAATCTGTGGAAAAAAAGTAAACCAGTTTGTTTTTTAATTCGCGCCAACAGAGTAAGGGCAACAAAGTCAAACAGTAGTTTTTTGTGAAACAAGTAAGGGATGTTTGTTCCCTTCTACTTCGCTCCATTAGGATAAGACAAAAGAAACAAAAAAGTAGTGTATGGAACACGTTTAAAGGGAAGTTTGTTCATTGTCTTTTTGCTCCATCAGGATAAGAAAACAGGACAAACAGTTTAAAAATTTTTTTTGAAAATTTTTAAATAACATAAGTTTATTCTATTTCGCCGCACAGAGTAAGAAAAAGAAAACAAACGGAAAAATCATGTGAAAACAGTAAGGTAAGTTTGTTCGTTCTACTTCGCTCCAGTCAGGAAAAACAACAGAAAAAACGTAATCATGTGTGAAATAAGTATCATAAGGGTTTTTTGTTCTTCGAAACAACAGGATGTAAGACAACAGTAATCAAAAATTAGTTTTTGAGAAAAAAGTAATGCAAGTTTTTTGTTTTCTTTGCTCCCTCAGGATAAGACAACAGAACCAAACTCATTAGTTTATGTGAAATTTAAATAATGTAGTTTGTTTTTTGTTTCTCGCTCCCTTTAGGAAAAGAAAAAGAAACAAAGAGTGTTTATGTGAAACAAGTAAAGGGAGTTTGGTTCATGTACTTCGCTTCATCAGGATAAGGGCAACAGCAAAACAAAATGTAAGTTTTGTGAATAAGTAACATAAATTTGTTCGTTCTTCTTCGATCCATAAGGTTTTAAGCAACAGAAACAAACAGTAGTTTATGTGAAACAAGTAAGGTAAGATTGTTCTTTCTACTTCGGGAAGTTCGGATAAGACAACAGAAAAAAAACAGTAATCGGGGTAAATAAGTAAACTTTAAATTTGTTTTGTTCTAATTCGCTCCCACGAGGAAGACAAAAGAATCAAAAAAGTAGTTTATGTTAAACAAGTAATGTAAATTTCGTTCGTTCTACTACGATTCAGTCAAGGGTAAGACAACAGAAACAAAGAGTTGTTTATGTGAAACAAGTGAGGTAAGTTTGTTCATTGTTCTTTGAGCATCAGACTAAGACAACAGAAACAAACGTAATTTGTGTGAGATAAGTAACATAAGTTTGTTTGTTTTCTTCGCTCCAACAGGGGTAAGGGCCGCAGAACCCCAAAAAGTAGTTATGTGAAAAAAAGCAAGGTATGTTTGTTCCTTCTTTCTTATCTCATCAGGATGGAAAACAGAAAACAATACTGTAGTTCATGTGAACAAGGAAGGTAACTTTGTTCATTGTACTTCGCTCTTCAGGAGAGACAAAAGAAACAAACAGTTGTTTATGTGAAACAAGGAAGGGGGGTTTGTTTCCCTTGTACATCGCTCCATCAGGATAAGATAACAGAAACAAAAAAGTTTTTATGTGAAACAGGAAGGGAAGTTTGTTCATTGTACTTCGCTCCATCAGGATAAGACAACAGAAACAAACAGTAGTTTTGTGAAACAAGTAAGCTAAGATTGTTCCTTTACTTAGCTCCATCAGGATAAGACACAGAAACAAACAGTAATTTTTGTGGAAAAGTAACAAAGTTTGTTTTCAAATTCGTCCATTTAGGATAAGACAACAGAAACAAACAGTTGTTTTATGTGAAACAAGTAAGTAAGATTGTTCATTCTACTTCGATCAATCAGGATGTGTCAACAGAAACAAACAGTAATTTTGTGTAAAAAAGGTAACAAAAACATTGCTTGTTTACTTTCGCTCCAACAGGCTAAGATAAACAGAAAATTAAACGTCCTTCTTGTGAAACAAATAAGGTTAAGTTTTTTTCGTTCGGGTTCTCCCCATCACGTTTAAAGAGAGCAAAACAAACAGTAGTTATGTGAAACCCAAAGGGGGGTAAGTTGTTCCTTTACTTCCCCTCCATCAGGATGATGTCAAAGGAAACAAACAGTAATTTTGTGTGAAATAAGTAACATAATGTTTGGTTGTTCTCTTCGATGCAACAGAGTTTTGGGCAACAGATCCCAAAAATAGTTTTTGTGAAACAAAGTAAAAGGTATGTTTGTTCCGTTCTTTTACTCCATCAGGATAAGAAACAGAAACAAACAGTAGTATATGTGAAGGAAAATAAAAATAAAGTTTGTTTTGGGTTTACTTTGCTCCAAAGAGTAAGACAACAGACCAAGCACTGTATATGTGAAACAAGTTTTGGTTTAAATTTGTTCGTTCTACTTTGCTCCATCAGGATAAGACAACAGAAAAAAACAGTTTTTTTTGTGAAACAAGTAAGGTAAGTTTGTTCATTGTACTTTGCTCCCTCAAGATAAACCGAAACAAACAGTTAATTTGTGTTGAAAAAAGGGAAAATAAGTTTGTTTGGTTCTATTTCACTCCAACAGTGTAAAGGGAAAAAGAATCAAACAGTAGCTCATGTGAAACAAGTAAGGTATGTTTGTTCGTTCTACTTCGCTCCCTCAGGATAAGAAACAAAAACAAAAAATTTTGTTTTTGTAAAACAAGTTTAAAGGGAGGTTTGGGTTTGTCCTACTTTGCTCCATCAGAAAATTTAAAACAAAAAAGAAACAAAGGTTAAAATTGTTCGAAACAAGTAACATAAGTTTTTTTTACTTCCTCCAAAAGAGTAAGACCCCAGAACCCAAAAAAAGTAGTTTATGTGAAACAGCAAGGTAAGTTTGTTCATTTTACTTCGCTTCATTTAGGATAAGTAACAGAAACAAACAGTCGTTTTTGTAAAATAAGTAACCCCAAGTTTGTTTTCTTTATTCTTCGCTCCAACAGGCTTAGATAACAAGAAATAAAGAGTTCTTTGTGTGAAAAAGTAAGGGAAGTTTCCCCTTTTTTTCTACTTCGCTCCATCAGGATATGAAACAGAAGAAAGAGTTTGTTCCTGTGAAACAAGTAAGGTAAGTTTGTTCCTTCACTTAGCTCATCAGGATGGGGAGGGAAAAAAAACAAACAGTAATTTTTTGTGAATAAGTAAATAAGTTTGTTTGTTCTACTTCGTGGAACAGATAAGGAAACAGAACCAAACAGTACTTTATGTGAAACAAAAAGGTAAGTTTGTTCATCTACTTCGCTCCTTTAGGATAAAAACAAACAAAACAAACAGTGGTTTTTGTGAGACAAGTTACATAAGTTTGTTTGTTCTACTTCGCTCCAAAAGAAGGGAAGACAAAGAACCAAACAGTAGTTTATGTGAAAAAGTAAGGTAAATTTGTTCCGGTTAACTTCGCTCCCTCAGGAGAGACAACAGAAACAAACAGTTTTTTATGTGAAACAAGTAAAGGGAAGTTGTTCAGTGGATTCGATGAATCAGAATTTTGACAACAGAAACAAACAGTTTATTTGTGTTTAGATAAAAAACATAAGTTTGGGTGTTCTACTTCGCTCCACAGAGCAAGGCCACAGAAACCCAAAAAGTAGTTTATGTGGGAAAAAAGCAAGGTATGTTTGTTTTATTGTACTTCGCCCCCATCGGATAAGAAAACAGAAAGAAACAGTCTTTTATGTGAAAATAAGTAACATAAGTTTGTTTTTTTTTACTTCGCCCCTAAAAGGCTAAGATGACAGAACTAAACAGTACTTTGTGTGAAACCAGTAAGGTAAGTCTGTTCGTTCTGCTTCGCTCCCTCAGGATAAGTCCCCAGAATAAACAGTGTTCATGTTTAAACAAGTTAGGAAAATTGTTCTTTTTTCTTAGCTCCTTTAGGATGAGGGCAAAGGAAACAAACAGTAATTTGGGTGTTAATAAGTAACATAGTTTGTTTGTTTCTACTTCCTGCAACAGAGTAAGACAACAAAACCAAACCGTTTGCTTATTGTGGAAACAAGTAAGTTACGTTTGTTCGTTCTACTTCGCTCCATCATGATAAGACAACAGAAACAAACAGTAGTTTTTGTGAGAAAAGTAACATAAGTTTGTTTGTTCTACTTCGCTCCAAACGAGTAAGACAACAGAACCAAACACTTATATATGTGAAACAAGTAAGATAAGTTTGTTCGTTCTACTTCGCTCCATCAGGATAAAACAACAGAAACAAACAGTAGTTTATGTGAAACAAGTAATGTAAGGTTGTTCTTCCTACTTCGCTCAATCAGGATAAGTAAACAGAAAGAAACAGTAATTTGTGTAAAATAGGTAACATAAGTTTGTTTGTTCTACTTCGCTTCAACAGGTTAAGATAACAGAACTAAACAGTACTTTGTGTGAAACAAGTAGGGTAAGTTTATTCATTCTACTTCTCTCCATCACGTTTTAAGACAGCATAAACGAACAGTAGTCATGTGAAAGAACTAATTAAGTTTGTTCTTCTACTTAGCTCCATTTGGGGTAAGGGGCAACCCGAAACCCAAAAAGTAATTTTTGGGAAAAAAGTAACATAAGTTTGGTTTTTTCTACTTCGCGGCCAAAAAGAGTAAGACAACAGAACCAAACAGCAGTTTAAGTGAAACAAGTAAGGTATGTTTGTTCGGTCTATTCGCTCCCTTTTAGGGGTAAGACACCAGAAACAAACAGTAGTTTATGTGAAACAAGTGAGGTAAGTTTGTTCATTGTACTTCGATGCAATCAGAATAAAGACAACAGAAACAAACAGTAATTTGTAGAGATAAACATACGTTGTTTGTTCTACTTCGCTCCAACAGAGTAAGCACCCAGAATCCAAACAGTAGTTTATGTGAAACAAGCAAGATAAGTTTGTTCCTTCTACTTCTCTCCATCAGGATGAGACAACAGAAACAAACAGTAGTTTATGTGAAAAAAAGGAAGGGAAGTTTGTTCATTGTACTTCGCTCCATCAGGATAAGACAACAGAAACAAACTGTAATTTATGGGAAACAAGGAAGGGAAGTTTCTTCATTGTACTTCGCTCCATCAGGTTAAGACAACAGAAACAAACAGTAGTTTATGTGAAACAAGTAAGGTAAGTTTGTTCATTCTACTTCACTCCATCAGGATAAGACAACAGAAACAAACAGTAATCTGTGTGAAATAAGTAACACAGTTTGTTTTTCTAATTCGCTCCAACAGAGTAAGACAACAAAGTCAAACAGTAGTTTATGTGAAACAAGTAAGGTATGTTTGTTCCTTCTACTTCGCTCCATCAGGATAAGACAAAAGAAACAAACAGTAGTGTATGTGAAACACGTAAGGTAAGTTTGTTCATTGTCTTTTGCTCCATCAGGATAAGAAAACAGAGACAAACAGTAATTTGTTTGAAATAAGTAACATAAGTTTATTCTATTTCGCCGCATCAGAGTAAGAAAACAGAAACAAACAGTAACTCATGTGAAACAAGTAAGGTAAGTTTGTTCGTTCTACTTCGCTCCAGTCAGGAAAAGACAACAGAAACAAACAGTAATCTGTGTGAAATAAGTATCATAAGTTTGTTGTACTTCGATCCAACAGAGTAAGACAACAGAATCAAAGATTAGTTTTTGAGAAAAAAGTAATGCAAGTTTTTTCGTTCTTCTTTGCTCCATCAGGATAAGACAACAGAACCAAACATTAGTTTATGTGAAATAAGTAATGTAAGTTTGTTCATTGTACTTCGCTCCATCAGGAAAGACAACAGAAGCAAAGAGTAGTTTTATGTGAAACAAGTAAGGTAAGTTGTTCATTGTACTTCGCTCATCAGGATAGAAAAAGAAACAAACTGTAAGTTGTGTGAAATAAGTAATAAAATTTTTTCGTTCTTCTTCGATCCCATAAGGATAAGACAACAGAAAAAACAGGGGTTTTTTGTGAAACAAGTTAGGTTTAAAAATTTTTTCTTTCTTCTTCGACAAGTTCAGGTAAGACAACAGAAACAAACGTAATTGTGTGAAAAAAGTAACATAAGTTTGGGTTTTTTCTAATTCGCTCACAGAGGAAGACAAAGAATCCCAAAAAGTAAATTTATGTTAAACAAGTTTAAAGTAAGTTCGTTCGTTCTACTAATTCAGTCAAGATAAGACAACAGAAAAAAGGAGTTGTTTATGTGAAACAAGTGAGGGAAGTTTGTTCATTGTTCTTCGATGCATCGACTAAGACAAACAGAAACAAACAGTAATTTGGGGGTGAGTAAGTAAACATAAGTTGGGTTTTTTCTCTTCGCTCCAACAGAGTAAGACCGCAGAACCAAACAGTGTTTATGTGAAAAAAGCAAGGTTAGTTTGTTCCTTTTTACCCTTTTCTCCATCAGGATGAGCCCAACAGGGAAAAAACTGTAGTTCATGTGAAACAAGGAAGGGACTTTGTTCATTGTACTTCGCTCTTCAGGATGAGACAAGAGAAACAAGCAGTAGTTTAGGGGAAAACAAGGAAGGGGAAGAGTTTGTTCATTGTACATCGCTCCATCAGGATAAGATAACAGAAACAAAGAGTATTTTATGTGAAACCCGGAAAGGGAAGTTTGTTCATTGTACTTCGCTCCATCAGGATAAGACAACAGAAACAAACAGTGTTTATGTGAAAACAAGTAAGCTAAGATTGTTCCTTCTACTTAGCTCCATCAGGATAAGACAACAGAAACCAACAGTAATTTGTGTGAGAAAAGTAACAAAAGTTTGTTTTTTTACTTCGCTCATCAGGATAAGACACAGAAACAAACAGTAGTTTATGTGAAACAAGTAAGGTAAGATTGGTTCATTTCTACTTCGATCAATCAGGATGTGTCACAGAAACAAACAGTAATTTGTGTAAAATAGGTAACATAACATTGCTTGTTCTACTTCGCTCCAACAGGCTAAGATAACAGAACTAAACAGTCCTTCTTGTGAAACAAGTAAGGTAAGTTTGTTCGTTCTGCTTCTCCCCATCACGGTAAAGTAGCAGAAACAAACAGTAGTTCATGTGAAACAAGTGAGGTAAGTTTGTTCCTTCTACTTCGCTCCATCAGGATGAGTCAAAGGAAACAAACAGTAATTTGTGTGAAATAAGTAACATAAGTTTGTTTGTTCTACTTCGATGCAACAGAGTAAGACAACAGATCCAAAGTGTTTATGTGAAACAAGTAAGGTATGTTTGTTCCGTCTACTTCACGCCATCAGGATAAGACAACAGAAACAAACAGTAGTATATGTGAAGGAAGTAACATAAGTTTGTTTGTTCTACTTTGCTCCAAAGAGTAAGACAACAGAACCAAACAGTAGTTTAGTGGGAAAAAGTAAGGTAGTTTGTTCGTTCTACTTCCTCCATACAGGAAGAACACAAAACAAACAGTAGTTTATGTGAAACAAGAAAGGAAGTTTGTTCTTGTAACTTTGCTCCATCAGGATAAGACAACAGAAAACAAACAGTAATCTGTGTGAAATAAGTAACATAAAGTTTGTTTGTACTTCGCTCCAACAGAGTAAGACAACAGAATCAACAGTAGAATTGAACAAGTACTTAAGTTTGTTGTTTATTTGCTCCATCAGATAAGACAACAGAGCAAACAGTAGTTTCGTGAAACAAGTAAGGTAAGTTTGTTCTTTCTACTTCACTTCCATCAGATAAAGACAACAGAAAAAAACAGTAGTTTATGTGAAACAAGTAAGGTAAGTTTGTTCATTGTACTTCGTCCATCAGATAAGACAACAGAAACAAACAAGTAATTGTGTGAAATAACATAAGTTTGTTTGTTCTACTTCGCTCCAATCAGAGTAGACACAGAGAACCAACAAGTAGTTTATGTGAATAAAAGCAAGGTAAGTTTGTTCTTATCTTCTCTCATCAGGAAGACAACAGAAACAAACAGATAGTTATGTGAAACAAGTAAGGTAAGTTTGTTCATTGTACTTCGCTCATCAGGATAAGACAACAGAAACAAACAGTAATTTGTGTGAAAACAGAAACATATGTTTGTTGTCTTCGTTCGCTCAAGAGTAAGACAACAGGATCAAACAGTAGTTCATGTGAAACAAGTAAGGTAAGTTTGTTCGTTCTACTTCGCTCCATCAGGATAGACAACAGAACAAAACAGTAGTTTAGTGAAACAAAGTAAGGTAAGTGTTGTTTGTACTTTCGACTCCAATCAGGATAAGACAACAGAAACAAACATGTTGTTTATGTGAAAAAGTAAGGTAAGTTTGTTCGTTCTAACTTTCGCTCCATCAGATAAGACACAGAAACAACAGAGTTTATGTGAAAACAAGTAAGGTAAGTTTGTTCTTCTACTTGCTCCACTGATAAGACAACAGAAACAAACAGTAATTTGTGAAATAAGTAATCTAAGTTTGTCGTCTTTCCTCCATCAGAGATAAGAAAACAGAACAACGTAGTTTATGTGAAACAAGTAAGGTAAGTTTGTTCATTGTACTTGCTCCATCAAGATAATAAAACCGAAAACAAACACTGTAATTTGTTGAAATAAGTAACATATAGTTTGTTGTTCTATCTTGCTGCACCACAGAAGAAACAGAATCAAACAGTAGCTCATGTGAAACAACAATGAGGTATGTTTGTTCGTTCTACTTCGCTCCATCAGGGTAAGACAACAGAAACAAAGAGTAGTTTATGTGAACAAAGTAAGGTAAGTTTGTTCATGGGCTTGTTCCCTCAGAATAAGACAACAGAAACAACAGTAGTTATGTGAAAAAAGTGAGGTAAGTTTGTTCCTTCTACTTCGCTCCATCTGGATAAGGGCAACAGAACAAAAAGTAGTTTATCTGAAACAAGTAAGGTAAGTTTGTTCCTTTCTACTTCGCTCCATCAGTGTAAGACAACCGAAAACAAACAGTAGTTTTGTGTTTAAACCACGTAAAGTAGTTTGTTCATTTTCTTTTTTTCCAATCAGGATAAGAAAAATGAAACAAAGAGTAGTTTTTGGGGGAAACAAGGAAGGTTTGTTTGTTCATGGGGCTTCGATGCATCAGATTTAAAACAACAGAAACAAACAGTATTTGTATGAGATAACATAAGTTTGTTTGTTCTTCTTTGCTCCACAGAGTAATAACAGAACCAAACAGTAGTTCATGTGAAAAGCAAGGTAGTTTGTTCCTTCTACTTCTCTCCATCAGGATGAGACAACAGAACAAACAGTGGGGTTTTGTGTAAAAAGAAGGGACGTTTGTTCAGTTACTTCGCTCCATCAGGTTAAGACAACAGAAACAAACAGTAGTTTATGTGAAAAAAAGTAAGGTTTAAATTTGTTCGTTCTACTTCACTCCATCAGGAAAGAAACAGAAACAACAATAAACTGTCGGGAAAAAAGTAAAAAGTTGTTTTGTACTTCGATTTCCCAAAGAGTAAGGCAACAGAGTCAAACCCGTAGTTTATGTGGAAAGAGTAAGGTATGTTTGTTCGTTCTACTTCGCTCATCAGAATAAGACAAAAGAAAAAAAAAGTAGTTTATGTGAAACACGTAAGGTAAGTTTGTTCATTGTCTTTTGGTCCATCATGATAAGAAAACAGAAACAAGAGTAATTTGTTTGAAATAAGTAACATAAGATTATTCTATTTCGCTGCAACAAAGTAAGAAAGCAGAATCAAACAGTAGCTCATGTGAAACAAGTAAGGTAAGTTTGTTCGTTTACGTCGCTCCATCAGGATAAGACAACAGAAACAAACAGTAATCTGTGTGAAATAAGTAACATAACTTTGTCGTACTTCGATCCAGCAGAGTAAGACAACAGAATCAAACATTAGTTTTTGTGAAAAAAGTAATGCAAGTTTGTTCGTTCTACTTTGCTCCATCAGGATAAGACAACGGAACCAAACAGTAGTTTATTTGAAACAAGTAAGGTAAGTTTGTTCTTTCTACTTCACTCCATCAGGAGAAGACAACAGAAACAAACAGTAGATTATGTGAAACAAGTAAGGTAAGTTTGTTCATTGTACTTCGCTCCATCAGGAAAGACAACAGAAACAAAGAGTAGTTTATGTGAAACAACTAAGGTAAGTTTGTACATTGTACTTCGCTTCTTCAGGATAAGACAACAGAATCACGCAATAAGTTGTGTGAAATAAGTAACATAAGCTTGTTCGTTCTACTTCGCTCCATCAGGATAAGAAAACAGAAACAAACATTAGTTTATGTGAAACAAGTAAGGTAAGTTGGTTCGTTCTAATTCGCTCCATCAGGATAAGACAACAGAAACAAACAGTAATCTGTGAGAAATAAGTAACATAAGTTTGTTTGTTCTACTTTGCACCAACAGAGGAAGACAAAATAATCAAACAGTAGTTTATGTGAAACAAGTGATGTAAGTTCGTTCGTTCTACTACGATTACATCAAGATAAGACAACAGAAACAAAGAGTTGTTTATGTGAAACAAGTAAGGAAAGTTGTTCATTGTACTTCGATGCATCAGACTAAGACAAGAGAAACACACAGTAATTTGTGTGAGATAAGTAACATTGTTTGTTCTACTTCGCTCCAGCAGAGTAAGACCACAGAATCAAACAGTAGTTTATGTGAGAAAGCAAGGTTATTTGTTCCTTCTTACTTCTCTCCATCAGTATGAGACAACAGAAACAAACTGTAGTTATGCTGAAACAAGGAAGGTAAGTTTGTTCATTGTACTTCGCTACATCAGGATGAGACAGAGAAACACAGCAGTAGTTTTGTGAAACAAGGAAGGGAAGTTTGTTCATTGTACTTCGCTCCATCAGGATAAGACAACAGAGACAAACAGTAGTTTATGTGAAACAAGTAAGCTATGTTTGTTCTATGTACTTCTCTCCATCAGGATAAGACAACGAAACAAACCGTATTTTATGTGAACAAGTAATGTAGTTGTTCGTTCTACTTCACTCCATAGGATAAGATCAACAGAAACTAAACAGTAATCTGTGTGACTAAAAGTGACACAAAGTTTGTTTATCCACTTCGCCCAACAGAGTAAGACAACAGAGTCCAAACAGTAGTTTATGTGAAACAAGTAAGGTATGTTTGTTCGTTCTACTTTGCTCCATCAGGAAAAGACAACAGAAACAAAGAGTCGTTTATGTGAAACAAGTAAGGTAAGTTTGTTCATTGTACTTCGATGCATCAGAATAAGACAACAGAAACAAACAGTAATTTGTGTGAGATAAGTAATATAAGTTTGTTCGTTCTACTTCGCTCCATCAGGATACGACAATTGGAACAAACAGTAGTTTATGTGAAACAAGGAAGGTAAGTCTGTTCGTTCTACTTCGCTCCATCAGGATAGGACAATAGAAACAAACAGTAGATTATGTGAAACAAGTAAGGTAAGATTGTTCATTCTACTTCGATCAATCAGGATAAGTCAACAGAAACAAACAGTAATTTGTGTAAAATAGGTAACATAACATTGCTTGTTCTACTTCGCTCCAACAGGCTAAGATAACAGAACTAAACAGTCCCTTTTGTGAAACAAGTAAGGTAAGTTTGTTCGTTCTACTTCTCCCCATCACGTTAAGAGAGCAGAAACAAACAGTAGTTCATGTGAAACAAGTGAGGTAAGTTGTGCCTTCTACTTCGCTCCATCAGGATGAGTCAAAGGAAACAAACAGTAATTTGTGTGAAATAAGTAACATAAGTTTGTTTGTTCTACTTCGCTGCAACAGAGTAAGACAACAGAACCAAACAGTACTTTATGTGAAACAAGTAAGGTATGTTTGTTCGGTCTACTTCACTCCATCAGGATAAGACAACAGAAACAAACAGTAGTTTATGTGAAGGAAGTAACATAAGTTTGTTTGTTCTACTTCGCACCAAAGAGTAAGACAACAGAACCAAACATTAATTTATGTGAATCAAGTAAGGTAAGTTTGTTCGTTCTACTTCGCTCCATCAGGATAAGACAACAGAAACAAAGAGTACTTTATGTGAAACAAGTAAGGTAAGTTTGTTCATTGTACTTTGCTCCATCAAGATAACAAAACCAAAGCAAACAGTAATTTGTGTGAAATAAGTAACATAAGTCTGTTTGTTCTATTTCGCTGCAACAGAGTAAGGAAACAGAATCAAACAGTAGCTCATGTGAAACAAGTAAGGTATGTTTGTTCGTTCTACTTCGCTCCATCAGGATAAGATAACAAAAACAAAGAGTAGTTTATGTAAAACAAGTAAGGTAGGTTTGTTCGTTCTACTTCGCTCCATCAGGATAAGACAATAGAAACAAACAGTAATCTGTTTGAAACAAGTAACATAAGTTTGTTCTACTTCGCTTTTACAGAGCAAGAACACAGAACCAAACAGTAGTTTATGTGAAACAAGCAAGGTAAGTTTGTTCATTGTACTTCACTCCATCAGGATAAGAAAACAGAAACACACAGTCGTTTATGTAAAATAAGTAACATAAGTTTGTTTCTTATTCTTCGCTCCAACATGCTTAGAAAACAGAACTAAAGAGTTCTTTGTGTGAAAAAAGTAAGGTAAGTTTCTTCGTTCTACTTCGCTCCATCAGGATATGACAACAGAAAGAAACAGTAGTTCATGTGAAACAAGTAAGGTAAGTTTGTTCCTTCTACGTAGCTCCATCAGGATGAGACAAAGGAAACAAACAGTAATTTGTGTGAAATAAGTAACATAAGTTTGTTTGTTCTACTTCGCTGGAACACAGTAAGACAACAGAACCAAACAGTAGTTTATGTGAAACAAGTAAGGTAAGTTTGTTCATTCTACTTCGCTCCATCAGGATAAGACAACAGAAACAAACAGTAGTTTATGTGAGACAAGTAACATAAGTTTGTTTGTTCTACTTCGCTCCAACAGAGTAAGACAACAGAACAAACAGTAGTTTATGTGAAACAAGTAAGGTAAGTTTGTTCGGTTACTTCGCTCCATCAGGATAGACAACAGAAACAAACAGTAGTTTATGTGAAACAAGTAACGTAAGTTTGTTCATCCTACTTCGCTCCATCAGTATAAGACAACAGACACAAACAGTAATCTGTGTGAAATAAGTCACAAAAGATTGTTTGTTCTACTTCGCACCAACAGAGTAAGAATACAGAAACAAACAGTAGTTTGTGTGAAACAAGTAAGGGAAGTTTGTTCATTGTACTTCTCTCCATCACGTTAAGACAGCACAAACAAACAATAATTCACGTGAAAGAACTAAGGTAAGTTTGTTCTTTCTACTTAGCTCCATCAGGATAAGACAACAGAAACAAACAATAATTTGTGTGAAAAAAGTAACATAAGTTTGTTTGTTCTACTTCGCTGCAACAGCGCAAGACAACAGAACTAAATCATGTTGTTTATGTGAAACAAGTAAGGTATGTTTGTTCGGTCTACTTCACTGCATCTGGATAAGACAACAGAAACAAACATTAGTTTATGTGAAGCAAGTAACATAAGTTTGTTTGTTCTACTTCTCTCCAAACAGTAAGAAAACAGAAACAAACAGTAGTTTATGTGCAACAAGTAAGGTAAGTTTGTTCTTTCTACTTCGGTCCACCAGGATACGACAACAGAAACAAACAGTAGTTGATGTCAAACAAGTAAGGTAAGTTTGTTCATTGTACTTTGCTCCATCAAGATAAGAAAACATAAACAAACAGTAATTTGTGTGAATAGTGTAACATAAGTTTGTTTGTTTAATTTTCGCTGCAACAGATTAAGAAAACAGAATCAAACAGTAGCTCATGTGAAACAAGTAAGGTAAGTTTGTTCATTCTACTTCGCTCCATCAGGATAAGACAACAGATACAACAGTACCTGTGTGAAATAAGTAACATAAGTTTGTTGTACTTCGATCCAACAGATTAAAACAACCGAATCAAAGAGTAGATTATGTGAAAACTAGTAATGTATGTTTGTTCGTTCTACTTTGCTCCGTCAGGATAAGAAACAGAAACCAAACACGTAGTTTACGTTAAACAAGTAGGTAAGTTTGTTCGTTCTACTTCGCTCCATCAGTATAAGACAACAGAAACAAACAGTAATCTGTTGTGAATAAGTAACATAGTTTGTTTGTTCTAATTCACTCCAAACAGAGTAAGACACAGAATCAAACAGTAGTTTATGTGTAAAAGTAATGTAAGTTCGTTCGTTCTACTACGATTCCATCAAGATAAGACAACAGAAACAAAGAGTAGTTTTGTGAAAACCAGTTAAGGTAGTTTGTTCATTGTACTTCGATGCATCAGGAATAAGACAACAGAAATAAAACAGCATTTGTGTGAGAAAACATAGGTTTCTTTGTTCTACTTCGCTGCAACAGGAGTAGAATACCAAAGAACCAAACAGTAGTTTATGTGAAACAAGCAAGGTAAGTTTTGTTCCTCTTACTTCTCTCAATCAGGATGAGACAACGTAAAACAAACAGTAGTTTATGTGAAAGACAGAAGGTAAGTTTGTTCATTGTTCTTCACTCCATCAGGATGAGACAACAGAAAAAACAGTAGTTTATGTGAAACACAGGAAGGGATTTTGTTCATTGCACTTCGCTCCTTCAGGATAAGAAAACAGAAACAAACAGTAGTTTATGTGAAAAAGTAAGGTAAGTTTGTTCATTGTGCTTCGATGCATCAGAATAAGCAACCAGAAACAAAAACAGTATTTTGTATGGAGATAACATAAGTTGTTTGTTCTTCTTCACTCCAACAGGAGTTAAGACCACAGAACACACAGTAGTTTATGTGAACAAGCAAGGTAAGTTTGTTTCCTTTACTTTCTCATCAGGATGGACAACAGAAGGGGAACAGGAGTTTATGTGAAAAAAAGGAAGGGACGTTTGTTCATTGTACTTCGCTCCATCAGGATCAGGCAACAGAAACAACTGTAGTTTATGTGAAACAAGGAAGGGATGTTTGTTCATTGTACTTCGGTCCATCAGGTTAAGACACCAGAAACATACAGTAGTTTATGTGAAACACGTAAGGTAAGTTGTTCGTGCTACTCACACCATCAGGAAAAGACAACAGAATACAAACAATAATCTGTGCGAAATAAGTAACAAGTTTGTTTTGCTACTTCGATCCAACAGGAGTAAGGCAACAGAGTCCAACAGTAGTTTATGTGACAATGGTAAGGTATGTTTGTTCGTTCTACATCGCTCCATCCGGATAAGACAAAAGAACCAAACAGTAGTTTATGTGAACACGTAAGGTAAGTTATGTTCACTGTCTTTTGCTCATCATGATAAGAAAACAGAAACAAACAGTAATTTGTTTGAAATAAGAAACATAAGTTTATTCCATTTCGTTGCACAGAGTAAGAAAGCAGAATCAAACAGTATAGTTTATGTGAAACAAGTAAGCTAAGTTTGGTTCTATGTACTTCGCTCCATCAGGCCTAAGACAACAGAAACAAACAGTATTTTTCGTGAAACAAGTAATGTAAGAATGTGCTCGTTCTCTTCACTATCAGATAAGACAACAGAAACAAACAGTCATCTGTGTGAAATAAGTAAACAATAGTTTGTTTTTTCTACCTTCGCTCAACAGAGTAAGACAAAAGAGTCAAACGTAGTTTATGTGAACAAGTAAGGTATGCTAGTTCGTTCTACTTTGCTCCATCAGGATAAGACAACAGAAACAAGAGTCGTTTATGGGAAACAAGTAAGGTAAGTTTGTTCATTTACTTTCGATAGCATCAGATTAAGGACACAGAAACAAACAGTAGTTTGTGATGAGATAAGTAACATAAAAGTTAGTTCGTTCTACTTTGCTCCATCAGGATACGGACAGTAGAAGCAAACAGTAGTTTATGTGAAACAGGAGGTAAGTCTGTTCGTTTACTTAGCGCCTTCAGGATAGGACACCAGAACAAACAGTAGTTTATGTGAAACAAGTAAGGTAAGATTGTT